>JAJJMB010001752.1:78652-99070 GCA_023531105.1 Papaver atlanticum | reverse complement strand
ACAAGCCTTCTAGCTCCCACTATACATCTATAAATGGCGAGTTCTAGGTAAATTTTTGCAATTTAGAGAGAGAAAGAAATGGATAGAGAAAGTGCGGAGAGTGAATGGAGACGGGTGACAAGGAAGAAACAAAGAGTGGGTTTTGGTGGAGGTCGTGGAACAATCCTTCCACAAGATCTTCAGTCAAAACATTTTTCAATTGAAGCAAAGTTGTTTGAAGTGTGGGATTCCAACAATGGTTATTCTCACATCATTTCGTTGATGGAAACCTACAAAGGGCGTAGGTGGATTAACTCCTTTAGTGGAGAGGGAGGTCTTTGGCTTTGCCAACAAATCAATCGGGAGATCAGGTTGGCACATTCAAACAAGGAATCCTAGTCGTTTAGTGTGAAGAATGAATGGTTCGTACTCTCAAGGGACAAAAACTCTAATGGTGAGTTTTTGCAGCTATCAATTCCTAACAAGCAAGGAACTCTTCATCATTGTTTTTTCCCAGCTGGAAAACAAAAATCAAAATGGAAAGATCTAGCTGCAAATATTTCTTTGTGTTAGACCAAATCCTCAAACATTCCCTTAAAGATTATTCCTTCTGGCTCTTCTTTTATTCCTAGTGGTCCTCCACCCATTAATGCTTGGACTCAACAGCAAAAATCAAGCCAAAAGTCAGAACTTTCAATTAATTTACCTCAAGTAGAGAAGGAAAATTATATTGGAAACTGGAACTTAGCTATTACCTTGGATGTATCTAAATCAGCTATCGATTGGGATGAGTACGGTGTGTTGTTGAGAAACTCTTTGGGGATTAAAGAGGCTTTAATGTTGTGGCCTGCTTCTAAGAATCAGGTGTTATTCTTTGCCTCTTCTTTTCCAGAGAAAAAGAGAATTTGTGAGATCAATATGTTGCTCCTTCTTGAGAAACAAATAAGAATATCTACCTGGTCAGAATCACCATCGTTGCAAGGTGATTATGAAGCTCATCCTGCATCCTGGGTTTCTTTTTATGGGATTCCGGTTAATCTATGGGGGAATAAAATTTTCTCAACTTTGGGTTATCTATATGGAGGATTGGTTAAGGTTAGTAATGAAATGTTAAGTGGTGCAATCATCACAGAGATTAGACTAATGGTAAAGGGTCCTACTCCGGATAAAAAATGGGTATTCACCTTCGAGCATAAAGGTCATCGTATTCATGCTTCTGCTTCCAGAGACTTAGTTCAATCTGAATCTTCATCTTCTCCCCTCCGGTGAATGTGTTTCAGTGATAATGGTAATGGTACTTCCGTTGACTTTTTTATCCCTACATCAAGTACATTAGTAGTAGCTATGACCTCGGGGAAAATGCACCATGGGAAAGCTTCCACGTTTTCTAACTCATCTATTGCCCATCAGAATCCAACTACTTGTCCGTATGGTATTAATGGCATTGCAACGGGTGGGAAATCTAATTCAAATCTGGTCAAAGAATCCTTTGGTCTAGCAAAGACCATAGTCTCTACTCCTGGGCCTCTTTTGGTGTCTAAGAAAACGGGCCTTTTCCCAAAAGGCACATTAAATACCCTCTTGGTATCCACTATTTTGGAGTCTCCTACTGGCAGCGTGGGGCCTAGTTCCGATGACGACAAGGAAAGGTCTAGCGGAACTTCATTTTCATCAATGGTTTCTCCTCGTCTCAGGCAGGATTCTCAAGAATTGAATCAAATGGAAGAAGGTGAAATAAATCCCTCTTGCAGTTATCATTCTGTTCAGATGGACACATATGATGATCTCTCGGATGGTGAAGTCGCTCCGGATACATATGATGATGACAACTCTAGCTGTAGTGATGGTAATACAGTGAACGATGGTGTGTTTGATCATGATTCTGAAGAGGCAACTGCAAATCGTATCAATATGTTGGTTCAAGACTTTATCAAATCTGGTCCGGTAGTGGGTTTCTCTTTCAGGCAGTGTGAAGTTCAATTAGAAGGTATGTTTACTGATGCTATAAAAGGGAAAAATAAGGAATTTGTAAATGGGTTAAGGAGGAGGATTTGGATAACCAGTAATTGGTTTTTTGCTAGTGGGTGAATTTTGGGTTTTGTTTTAAATGTCAATTAAACTTATATCATGGAACATTAGGGGTCTCTGTAACAAAGACCGTAGGAGTGAAACTAAAACTCTAATCAGAAGATGGAAACCAGATATTTGTTGTCTTCAAGAAACTAAAATGGCTTCTTGGACTGATAGAAAGGTGAGAGAGGTGTGGGGAAATAGGAATTGTGGGTAGTATAGCTGTGATGCCATTGGGCATTCTGGTGGAATTCTTATCATCTGGAATACAAGAACAATTGAGGTTAGTAATTTTCTTGTTGGTGCTTCCTTATCAATTACTTGTAATCAGACAGAAGATTTTGTTTGGGTCTTAACTTCGGTGTATGGTCCGAACATTGATATTTTTAGAGATCAATTCTGGGAGGAATTATCTTCTGTAAAAGGTTTATCGGATTTGCCTTGGGTTTTATGTGGTGATTTCAATGTTACAAGATTCTCTTATGAGCGTCTTAACGACGATTCTATTACTGGTCCTATGCGCGATTTCAATAAATTCATTTCTCATTACCAGCTAATGGATTTACCATTAAATGGTATTAGATATACTTGGAGCAATGGAACTAGCATGAGTAAGCTGGACAGATATTTATTTTCAAGTGACTGGGTTAAGACTAAGTCAAAATCCATTCTCTGACCACTGGCCTATCTCCCTGGTAAGTCAGGGCGAGGATTGGGGTCCGTCGCCGTTTAGATTTGAACTAATGTGGTTGGAGGACTCAACTCTTATTGATCTGATGCAACAGTGGTGGGATTCTTTTCATTTCGTGGGCAATGCTGGTTTTGTAATTGCAAAAAAACTTCAATCTCTAAAAGAGAAGCTTAAAGTTTGGAGTAGAGAATGTTTTGGTAATATTGATTTTCTTATTGATCAAAATTTCGGTTAGATTAGGCGTCTTGATTTGTTAGTGGGTCCTATAACACTTACTACAGACCATATCGCCACGTCTCTAAAGGATAAAGAAGACTTTCATTTGCTATCCAAGAAGAAGGAAATTTATTGGAGGGACAGAGCTCGCATCAATTGGATTGATAAATCAGAACGTAACACGGCTTACTTTCATAAAGAAGCCTCTTCTCGAAACAGAGGTAACTCTTTTACTCACTTGAATGTAAACAATATGCTTACAAATGATAAGGCATTAATTAAAAGTCATATTATAGACTTTTATTCAGAGTTATATAAGGATGGTGACCTCTGTAGACCAGAACTGGATGGGTTGGACTTCCCTATGTTGGATCCTGTTGCATCTTCAAATCTTCAAAGTGCCTTCACTAAAGAAGAGGTTTTTAAATCCATAAATAATCTAGGTGCAGAAAGATTACCCGGTCCAGATGGTTTCCCACTAACGGTTATTGCTAGATGTTGGAGATTTATGCAGGTTGACATTATGAATGTGATGATGGAGCTGTACTTCTCTAACTTTCTCGACTGGAGGTTAAAGTCTACCTTCCTGTTTTAAATCCCAAAAGTGCAGGACATCGTTGAAGTAACAGACTTTCGTCCCATCAGTTTAATGGGATGCATTGACAAGATTATCTCGAAAGTTCTGGCTACAAGGCTTAAAGTGGTAATAGGCGACATAATTTCTCCGCATCAATCAGCTTTTGTGAAAGGTTGTCAAATTCTTGACAGTTCTCTAATCTCAAATGAGTGTTTTGATTCTTATAACAAAGCTAATAAGAACAGAGTGATATGTAAGTTGGATTTCAAAAAAGCTTTCGATAATGTAAGTTGGAGTTTTATCGATTATGTTATTCGTCGAATGGGTTGGCATGAAATGGCGAAGATGGATAAAAGCTTGTGTTACTGATATTCACTTTTCAATTTTAATTAATGGATCGGCGAATGGAAGGTTTAAAAATTCTAAAGGGTTACGTCAAGGAGATCCTTTGTCTCCGTTTCTCTTTATTATTGTGGTTGAGGCTCTTAATTTAATATTTCATAAAGCAAGTTCTGTAGCCTGGATCAGTGGGTTTGAAGTGACGCCAGGGGGGTCTTCAATCAGTCAACTGCAGTTCACCGACGACACAATAGTTTTTCTTCAATATGAAGTTGGTCAAGCTAGAAACCTTTGAAATATCCTACTCTGGTTTAAGCTAGCTTCAGGCTTACAAGTGAACTTTCATAAGACCTCCCTTCTTCCGGTTGGGGCTCCGTTGGCACTTAATCAGATGTCGAATATTCTTGGTTGTCGAACTGAAATGCTCCCTCTCACTTACTTGGGTCTTCCGCTTGGTGATAAGTATAATACCAAGATCAAGTGGGATATTATAATAGAGCGTTTTGAAGCAAGATTAGCTTCTTGGAGGTTGATTTATCTGACGAAAGGTGGGAAACTAATCATGATTCAGACGGTTTTGTGTGCTCTTCCAATCTACTTATTATCTTTATTTTTAGCACCTAAAGTAGTCATCTATAAGCTTGAGAGAATTCTTAGAAACTTCTTGTGGAACGATAATGATAACTCGAAAAATGTTAAAGATGAGATATCAAGGCTTCTTCTCATTCTTGATCAGTTCTGTGAAGTAAGAGAAGACTTAAGTGATGGAAGACTGTGGAAGAACAAAGACAAGCTCGAAAAAACTTCAGTCAAAAGCTGTTATCTATGGCTATCTTCAGGTGAGACACATACCATTCTTTCTTCTCCTTCAAATCGTTTATGGTCAACTTTATGGCCAACAAAAGTTAGTTTCTTTTTAAGGATGTACATCCAAGAGAAGGCGTTAACACAAGATAAGCTTATGAGAAGGGGCTGGTTATGGGCTAATAGATTTTTACTTATGCTTGAAGGAGGAAGAAACAAACTGCCATCTTTTGGTTCATTGTGACTTTATTTGGCGCATTTGGAATCATTTCATTGTTAGTTTAGGATGAAGTGGGTAACTCCTCAAAATATTTGTAGTTTAATAAACTCTTGGAGTAAAATGGATAGAGGCAGAATGGCTCTAGTTTGGAAAGTTATTCCAGCAGCAATAATTTGGGCGATTTGGGGGGAAAGAAATTTGAGAGCTTTTCAAAATATAAGATCAACTGAAGCTCAAGTTATAGCCAGTGTCAAAGTGTTGTTAGGCTTATGGTTAAGTCACAAAGAGCTATTCAAGGGTGTCTCTCTAGAAAACTTCATAAGCAGATGGGGAAGGGTTGTTCTCAATCGGCATTGACTGGGTTGTTTTATCTTTTTTGTAGCAATTTCAGTTCACTCTTTCTGTTTCTAGTTGTTTGTTGTTATGGATTGTTATAGTTTTTGGTTTTCCCGGTCCTTTTTGGATCTCTCCTTGGTCGGTTGTAAGCCGGGGCATCTCGCCCTTGTTTTCCATCTTATTAATTTAGTTTCTCTTTTTACCGTTCAAAAAAAGAAATGGCGCGTTCTAGTTCTAGATTCGAACAAGCTAGTACAGATCTTTCCAGTTTGTATGAAGCGATAAAATCAGGGGATATTGATTCCCTGAAACAACTTCTGGCGTTAACAGCTCCTAACAAGGATGAGGACGACGTTGATAACCATCTTCTCCGCCGAACCGATATCAACAACACTTCCCTACACGTCGCTGTGCAGTTGTCAAAATCAGTAACCTTAGTAAAAAATATCTTATATGAATGCGGTTCATCAAAATCGTTGGAGATGTTAATGCAACAAAACATTAACGGAAATACTCCTTTACATATAGCAGCAAGGTCAGGGTCAACAGAAATAGTTTCACAATTTATAGATCACGCTGGAAATTCTCAAGTGATCGAGAAAGATGAAGACTATGATGATATTGATGTCGAAAAAGGGATATTGCCAGCTGAAAAAAAAGCAATGTGTAAAAGCAGTGTGGAGCAACTTGTGAGGATTGCAAATAAATCAAAGAATACAGCGCTTCACGAGGCGCTGCTAAGTCGAACAGACTCTCGGATATCACAGATGTTAAGAAGTGCAGACCCAGGTTTTGAATATTTCGCCAACGATTCCGGTGAGACTCCACTTTATCTTGCTGTCAAGTTCGGAACTCCTGATCTTGTGGACTATATGCTCAAGATTTGTCCATCCCAAAGCTACGGTGCCCTGGGTGGAAGGACGGCGTTACATGCACTAGCACTGCGAGATTCCGACTCCTTTAAAGGTATCAATTAATTTTAATAAGTCCCATGTAATATGGGTAAACGTCCCAAATTTCCTATTTTTATAATTTTAAGTTAACAGCGGATAAAATATTTGCAACAGAGGCATATTCCAGCTTGGTTTATCTATTGAGACACATAGTAAAAGAAGTTGACAAAAATGGGCGTACTGCACTTCATTCTGCAGTGCAGTTCGATAACAATGAGTTCCTTGATGCGGTAATGCAAGTCAATCCATCTGTTTGTTATGTTTCTGATAAAGATGGCATGACAGCTCTCCACCACGCCGCAGCCGCAGCAAATGGTGATTATGGGAGTATAAACGCAATAAAAAAGATGATTCAACACTGCCTGGATTGCTGGGAAGTGCTAGACAATAAGGGAAGAAATTTTCTTCACGTTGCTGCTCAGAATAATAATTCCGATGTGCTTGAATATGTTCTAAACGAGATTAGCTCAGATTTGGTGGTGGAGACAATTATAAGAATGAAAGATAAAAACGGAAAAGAACCTTGTCAAATGCACCCCAACTTCTCTTACATCCTCTCACGTAACACCAGAGTGAAGCAGAGTACTAGGGACGCGAATGAAATTAGGGAGTTTGAGGATGCCCTTATCGGCGAAGAGGTATGGATCTCTGTTCTGTCTACTCTAAAAAAGGTTTTGTCGATATGTTACCCGATGCATTAAACAATTACAAAGAGCTTAATAAAACTGCCTACTTATATCAATCATTGCTTACCCACTTACTCCCGAGCCATGTTTCTGCATGAAGGTGAGTTCAGCATTCCACCATGCATGATAATTCCATGTAGAATAAACGAGAAATTATCCATGTTTGCATAATTCACCCCCACTATATTTCTTCTTTAAGAATAGGCTATTATAAAAAGTAAAAAATTAAGGAGATGTTTGCTACCTACAAACCCAGGTAAGTAGGTAAAAAGAAGAAAAATCCCAAACCCTGATGTTGATGAGTTTGAAGCTCTGGTCGTTGGTAGTTTGGTACCTACAAGTCTTATTTGTTTAGATTTTGCTTCACATCACGAATTTCTAATTTATTTTTAACAGCTATAACTGAAGGCTAATTTATTTTTAACAGCTATAACTGAAAGGCTAAAGCCTAACAAGCAGGTATGTTAATATGTGGACTAGGTTTTAGTTCAGATAATAAAACCAGACAACTCTGCGAGAAGTCTTCCGGATAATGTTATGTCGGTTTATCCGTTAGGGTGTTTTTGTAGCTATAGGTCTTCTTTTAGGATTATGATTGTACTTCTTTCTTCTTCTTTCTCAGTGGTTCTCTATGAACCGCTTATTTGAACTATGTAACAACCACCACCTCACATGGGGTGGGATCCGCCCACATGAAGTTAGCGGGGGCACTATTGGTGGGGTCAATTGGAAAATCTGTGAGTAGCGGTTTTGGCTTAGTCCATTTACACGGTTCTTTAAGAGTTTCTGCTTCTTTTTATAGTTTCCTGCTTTAGTTTAAAAAGGGTATCACTGGTCAACAAGATTTAATCACTAATTAGAACTTTCAAACTTCGATTTCTAAGAATTCCTTCGTTTCTGCTGATTCCAGATAAAAGCTAAGGAGGTAAAATTAAGAGAGTCAGCTGAGTTTAAAGAAGAAGAAAATGCGAGGAAAGAACAGCTGGAGTATTATAACCAAACCCAGTTGGTAGTGTCAGCACTCATAGCAACTGTTGCATTTGCAGCTAATTTTACATTACCCGGAGGTTACAACAACGACGGACCAGACGAAGGCATGGCCTTACTAGTTGATAAACCGTCTTTTATCGTGTTTATAGTTTCTAACAGTTTGGCCATGGTCCTCTCTGCTCTGGCTATTTTAATCCAATTTGTGGGCAAAATGGTATCACTTTCATCAATTCAAACTGACTTCAAAAATGAAAAGCTACTCATAACGACAATTCTATGCAATCTGCTCTCTATCTTTGCAATGATGGTGGCAATCGTGTCAGGAACCTATACAGTGTTAGGCCACGTACCTGGACTTGCAATTCCTATTTGTATTCTTGGTTGCATCTTTTTTGTTTTGTCTTTCTTTGTGATCTACGTGATAGTGAAATGGTTGAAAGAAGAATACAGCAAGGATGATGAGGTAGACGTGAATTAAAGATCGATGATGATTCTGACCCATTTTCAGTCATTTGTTGTGTAATTATCATTTGTAGAATATATTTATTCTGTTTTCCGTCTGGTTTTATCAGTCAAAAGAATATATATTAACTCTGTTATCTCTCTGTTTTAACTCTGTTATCTCTCCTTGCTTTAATAATTGTGTAATTTGAATCATTTGAAGAATATATATTTACTCTGTTATCTCTCTGTTTTATAGAAATGGAATTAAATAATTGTGTTATCTCTGTTTTAACTCTGTTATCTCTGTTATCTCTGTTTTAATTTGAATCATTTGAATAATATATATTAACTCTGTTATCTCTCTGTTTTACAGAAATGGAATTAAATAATTGTGTTATCTCTTTTATCTCTGTTTTAACTCTGTTATCTTTGTTTTAACTCTGTTATCTCTCCTTGCTTTAATAATTGTGTAATTTGAATCATTTGAAGAATATATATTAACTCTGTTATCTCTCTGTTTTACAGAAATGGAATTAAATACCCAAAAGAATTTCTTTAAGATGCAACAGAGACGTCCCCGGACCACTTTTTCATTCCTTAATTGCCTTGAGCTAGGAGCAGGTATTATGTACTAAAATGAATGTCCGTTTTTATTCCTTGCTTGGAGCTAGGGGCAGGGACATATCACTAACTTACGTGAATGTCGTAGACTCTCTTCATTGTACTCCCTCCATCCCAAATTAATTGAGCTATTTGGTTTTAAGTTTTGTCCCATAAATAATTGAGCTATTTCACTAATCAAGGGGATATCTCTAAAACTACCCTTTTAATTGATTATTGTTACTATAAGAAATATGTATAATTTGATAGTCATGTTTATATTCGTTGCATAGATGTTTTAAAATGTTTTTCAACAGTATAAAATTTACGAAAAACCGTGGCATAGTTTAAGAGATAATTCATTTCTAAATTTTACTAGTTATCATCCATAAGGGTATAATTATAAAAAAAATACTTAAACATATTATCCTTTTCTCCTTGCTTTAATAATTGTGCAAACTACAAATAGCTCAATTAATTTGGGACGGAGGGAGTATATGTATCAGTGTGCTTTTGGATATATATCTGCTCTGTATTAGTGTGCTTTTGGATATATACCTTCTCACTAGCCATTTCGAGTGTCTGGTTCTATTTCTACTACTTCTTGATTTCTCGAAAAAACTAGAATAGATACCTCTAATATTTACACAGTAATAAAATCAGGGGATATTGGTTCCCTGAAACTGCTGATGCTAACAGCTTCAAAACCGGATCAAGTCAACGTTGATAACCATCTTCTCCGTCAAACCCATTTCAATAACGATTTCCTACACATGGCGGTACTCTTTTCAAAAAAAAAAAAAAATGAAGAGAAGGTTATATTAAAAAGAAAGAAGAAAACCGAGGATCAAACCAAGGTTAGTACAACGAAATCTACATACACATTAGAGTATCCCAATTACTCCATATTAAACTAGGATCAACATACTTAAAAGTATCGTTGTCACAAGACCATAAGACTACCAATTGCTTAACCAAATCAATATTTTCTTGCACACTCTTGTGATGACCTCCAAAAACTCTTCCATTCCTCTCCTTCCAAAAAATCCAACAAACCGCATAATATAAGATTTGGCAAACATCCTTACCTCTCCCTTGCAACACATTGTTAGACCATGCTTCGAACAGTTGAAGCAAAGTTCTTGGCAATGGCCATCTATCCTAAAGGATTTAATGAAGTATTTCCATATCTCAAAAGAGTACTTACAATGAATGAACATGTGATTTGCTGACTCCCTGACGTCGTTGCACAAAACACACTGCTCGCTATCAATGTTTACACACCGATGACGTAACATATCCCTGGTAGGTAACGAATCATTAAAGTATCCCAAATGATAAAACTCACCTTGTTTTGAATGTTACTGAAAAGACGAGCGTACCAAAATATACCTCAATCTAAAACTTTTCCACCTATAAGTCCTTTCTCCGAAAGTGATTGTCTATAGACCGAGTCGAGAAAATACAACTAATCGGTTCACACTTCGTGTGATCGTCTATGGATACGAGATCGAGACAATACGACAACAAGATAACTTATGTGATTGACTATGGATACAAGATCGAGACAATACAATAACGAAGTACGTTTACTTGATAAATGGTTCGGACTTAACCAAACACAATAGGATTACTATCAAGTAAATAGGAAATAACGTTTGTGTATTTTACTTCTAATTATAATAAAAACAATTATAATTGCGGAAATAGAAAAGTAAAAGACACAGCAAGATTTTGTTAATGAGGAAACTGCAAATGCAGAAAAACCCCGGTACCTTTTCCATAATTGAATACTCTAAGGATTAAGCCGCTATACAAAATCAAACCAACTTCGTATAGTTGAGACCAAGCAACTAAACCTTTAGTTCACCTAGTTCCGTCTGTATCCCTGCGCCTCCAACTTGTTAATAAGTCACGCACTTGGAACAACTCCTTTGGTTCATATTCCAAACAATAAAGGAACAACAAATCTGTTTGGTAACAACTCTTTTCAATCAGGTGATATGAGTTCGACAAAAGGCTCTTTCGTTTATCCCAATAAACTCCTTTGTTAGGTTCTTAGATCTATCCAATAACAACTACCAAAGTAATTGTAAAGATTTTGCAATCAATACTTTGAATCACAAAGAATTGTATTAATGTAGATCTACTCAACTAATCAATCCAATCTATCACAAAGATAAACGATTATAGTTGGATCCCTTTCCAGCCGAAACAAGTATTGTGCACACCAAAGATTATGAACCCAAAAAGTCTTCTTTTCTTCAAATCTTCTTTGATCTTCAATCAGCACCTGCACACAATCAACTTGAATCTCTTGTGATCAATCACATACAGAACGGAGTCTGTTAACGTTGGATTATCACAAGACGTCTTTAGATCTACAAACAGTCTAAAGATCCCCGTCGAAACTTCGACCTAGTTTTAGTGAATCTTATATCAGAAGAGAAGATTCTCAAGCATAAACAAACTAGGTGCTATAAAAGTTCAACAACTGTTAGTCAATCAAATCAATCGAAAACTAAAATAAACTGCAATTATCTAGTTTCCCACCAACGGTACTAATAGAGCTTCTCAATCCCAAAGAAGTCTTTAAACCGAGCGGCCGTAAGAGATTTCTCCTAATTAGGGTACTTTCCTCTCCGATAGGCGGCTCCACCAGTAACAACACAACTGAGGTAGTTTTGCTGGCTCTGAGGATTAGTTTGCTATGAATGCAAACTTAAGTATTTATAAACAAGGAAGTTTGGACACCAAGGAATTTCCAAAACCTAATATTCTCAAAGGTATGCAATAAACACAAAATCGGTTTTCATAACTCCTGGAAATGCACTGTCCAAATATTGACCGAAATCCCAATAGAAAAATCTATAATCAATAAATGCATATTACTAATTATTATTTTCTAAAGATATGCATTTAATTGTTGGAAATTAAATAGCATATAAAAACTAAGAAACCTTAATTAAAAGATTCTCAATTTATTTCGATCCTGGGATTCTCCTTTAGCTATTAAGGAATATCTTTGAACAATTAATGATAAGAGTTACTGCACATGTTAAAAGTATGTCGACATCTTTACTTTGCAAGTCCTTTTTCATACTTACAATCTTGGAAACGATTTTCCACACTTCAAAACAAGTTTAGAATTGGTTCGTCTGAATTCCAAGAACTATGTGATTGATTATCCTATCAAATCACCAATCATGGGTTTCACGGTTCTACCAAAACAAGTTCGGTTCTACCTCCATGTGAGTACTGTGAAAAGTCACACTAGTTACCAAAATTTGGTTGACTAGGTACTAGGATCGGTTCCCCACAACATATGGTAACTACCTGTATTCGGTTGCACATGTCCATAGGATCGGTTCCCCCAAAACTACAAACTTGTTGCACATGTTTATAGGATCGGTTCCCCCATCTACTAAAAACGTGTTGCACCTCTTACAAGGATCGATTCCCCTCTTGTAAATTTGTTGCACCTCTTACTAGGATCGGTTCCCCAATTGCTAGATAAAAGTTGCTATTTACAAGGCATCGATCATACCATCTTGAGTGATTACTTAAGATCGGTTTCACTAATAAAAGTCATACCAATACATAAGTCAGGCCTTGTGAATAGTTTTACCAAGATACATAAACAAGTTTATGAGCGGTTATACTAAACACACATATTGGTAATTCAAAATAGATTTGCAATGAATAACAATACCAATAAGCCTAGCGATTTCCCTTTCGATTCACAAAACGAGTTTATGAACTTACTTCCTTTAAACGAATGTAAAACATTGTTTCCTAGGATGAAATCTTCACTCATACCCATACATAATCACAATAGCATTCATACGATTATGTCGATGTCTTATATACAAAGTTTAATGGTTAAGCAATAAACCTCATATTGTATTCCTTAATACTATGTCTAACTAGAGTATCATACACGGCTTCTCAGTTTTGTTTTCAATATGCACGACTTGAAAGATACGTTAGGGAATGAAACAGTTCAAGTCAAATATTACTAACCTCAAGAGGAAGGATGATGTTGTCGTTGTAGCTCCATACTTCTTCACATTCTTCAAGTCTTCATGTAATACTTGTAAGTCTCATATCCTAATACTTTCAAGCTAACCTATATGAAGTTGACTCTAGTATATAATCAAGCGACTCTTTAAATGAGTTTTGATTCACTAAAATATGACAACCAAAATTGACATACCAACGCTTGGTGGCTTCAACCGAGCTATGCTCTAACAGTTACCTTTCCAAAGGAACATATCGAAGACGCACTCTTCAAGATTGCCTGAAAGTCTTTCATAACATCTTGAAGCATTAAAATTCTCCATAATCTCCATTTCATCGTCCGCTTCAACAAGCTCGGGAACGTGATTTAAATCACGACTCAATAAATCCCATTCTAATTGCTCATTCAAATTTAATGGTTTCTTGAAATCACATATCCAAACTCCATTTGTTATCATGTCATAAATTGTTGCGTCTTTAGCCTTCACCGCCTTGTAAACAGCTGGAAACAAGTCTTGCAATTTTCCCTGTTTAGCCAACGATCCTTCCAAAAGCGGATGCCTTTACCATTTCTTACTATGAAATTCGCCATATTCTGGACCATCGTCACCATATTAGTAACGTTTTTCCACAAACTCCTATACCCTGTGACTTATTATCCACATCGGGAATTAACAATTCACTATTATGAGCAAATTTTTCATTTACTAACATTCTCCAAAGGCTTGTTTTGGACTTCGAAAATCTCCAAATCCACTTTACTAACAATGATTGATTAATTCTCCTCAAATTTTTCACACCTAAACTCCCATTCACCTTAGGAACACAAAGCTTCTTCCAAGAAAACCACACCAATTTCTTTCTACCTTCCACTGCACCCCACAAAAAGTTGCGCATAATCTTAATCATTCTTTTTTCCACGCTCACAGGTAGGTGAAAAAGAGACAAATAATAAATTGGTAAGCTCGCAAGACAACTCTTTAATGAGAATTAATCTACCTGCTTTATTAAGTTGCCTTTTCTTCCATGACGCTAGTTTTTGTTCCATTCTAATCAAAACATGATCCTAAACTGATGTGCTACGCCAATGTGCTCCAATCGGCATCCCAAGGTAAGTAAACGACAATTTTTATGTCTTGCAACCTAGCTCTCTAGCTAGAGCATCGATTACCCTATCGGCTCCCACACTAATCATAGTACTCTTATCTAAATTCAGCTTCAAACCCGTAATAGTTTCGAACACAGTCAAAATGATAAAAAGGCGTCTGACTTCCTCCACCGAAGCATCAAGAAAAATCAAAGTATCATCCGCAAATTTAAGGTGAGAGATAATAGTACCGTGATCCACCACTTGAAAACCAGAAAGTTGACCTCTTTCTACTGCATCATTTATTAACTTGGAAATAATTTCTACCACCAAAAGAAACAAATACGGTGATAATGAATCTCCCTGTCTTAAACCCTTACTTGGTTTAAATTTTTCAGTCGAACCACCATTCACAAGAAGAGATAGATGAGTAGAAGTTACACACCATTTGATCCAAGAGATCCATTTGACGCCAAATTCGTGCTTTTGTAAGATTGTGAATAAAGCTTGCCAATTAACATTATCGAAATCTTTCTCCATGTCGATCTTGCACTTTTCAAAATCAGTAACCTTAGTGCAAGAAATATTGAAAACAATAGTCTAATGCTTCAAACCATCTTAAAGTCTAATGAACGGTTGTTCAATGGTATATATCATATCAATATGTATCGAAGGTATTTCAATTTATTTTATTTTATTTGTGTATGATCTAGCAATACATGCATGTCGGGCAACTATCAATTTTATTAAGAAGAAAATGAGCTTGGCGGGAAGGTATGACAAAAAGATACGGACAACTATTAATTTTATCATCATTTTATTTTGAAGAAAGATACGGGCAACTATTTTTTTTTTTTCGGTATATTTTTTTTTTCGGACAAGAAAATAGTCGCTACCCGAGCAACAAGCTGGGCTCCAACCCTTTTTTGAACAACAAATAAACGAATCATAATTCGACGATGGTTGTGTTAATTGAGGCAAAATCAGCACTGGTTTGAATCGGTGAAGAGATAGAAAAGTCGAAATTAGGGTTTGCAAAGATTAGAGATGGGTTTTGAATCTTTTGATGGAGGAGATCAAGGATCAAGATCCGAACAAATAGGGGATGTGTCTTTTGATGGTGATTCCTGATCTACACATTAACTAACCCTAATTATGTATCTTTCTTCCTCTGTTCCGTTGGCAGCGGCAGCAACTTCTTCTTCATTCAACTTCAAAATCAGCTGCAGCCACAATTTCATTCAAACACAACCCAAACTTCTGTAACTCGAGCAACCCAAACTCACGAAATCAAACATTCATCCCTCTTGTCGGTCGCACCTCCATGACAGTACCTTCAAACTTCAAACCTAGATTGAGGTTCTTCCCCAAAATGAAGAACCCTAATTCCTAAATTGAAGACAAACCCATGGTAAATCATAGCTTCTAAGTTGAAATTGTATGACCAATTTGATCAATCAAGTATAGAAAATCAATTTTCCGTTGTTTTCTACTGAGATTTTGAATTCAAAACTAACCCACATGTCCTAATCTTTTACCGATTTTCAGCAGAGATGTACAGACGGAGAAGAAGAAACATGGTTACAGATGGTGGTTGATTTAGGGCTGAATGTAGGTTCAGCTTGATGATCTGTCGGAGACTACATGGTAGTTGCTTCTGAGAAGGTTAATTTTATTGAATGGAAGTTTGTTGTAGTCTAACTTATGTATGAGCTGTTGTCAACGGTGGTGGTGTGTAGAAGGCGTGGGAATAATTGGATGTTGCGCTGGAATTTGCTTTAGAGAGAAACATGAGAAGTTGAGTTGTGTTGTAACCCAGATTAATAGAATTGAGCTGGAGGGGTGGTTGTGATGGTTGTGTATTAGAAAGAGCCTGTGTATGAATGTTTGAACTGTGCTGCTCAGAGGGTATGATAGTAATTTCATTAATAATTACATTTTATATAATTTTTTAAATAATTACAGAACAGAAGTTGGGACTTAATTTAGTCGACCCGGGTCAACGTTCAGTCCAGGTACCAAGCACTAGCGTTGGACAAATGTTAGAGCAATGCCTAGTGTTGGAAAAAACCTGAGTACCAAAATCCAATTATCCCACCAAGATTTCAAACTTGGGGTGCTAAAAAAAATTGTCACACCTAAGTCAGTGTCCTAGTGTTTTTACGAATATAGCTAACACAAAAAAAGTGAAAGCAACATTGAGAATTGCCATTGCAAGCGTGTAAGTTTTGGTCTAATCAAATAAAAAGGCTGGATAGTTAATAATTGCATTTCTGAACTTAACTTACTCTCACTTTCCTTCTATCTTCTAAGTGTTCTCCTATCTCTCATTTTTGTCTCTGCACCGATACAATGAATATGGAAAGAACGTAATAGATAAATAAATGAATGGGCTTGGTTCTTTGATGAACAAAAATTTCTGGAGCTGGTGGACGATGTTTTGGGGACTACCCCAAAACAGCGGGGACTACTTTGTTATTCAAATGTCAACCCTAAATTTTAAGGAGTGTCCTAAAAGATTAGGGAAGACTAATCTGTCCTTATCCTAATTAAGGTTATAACTAATCCTAATAACCCACTAATTTAACCATTACCCACTAATCTAACCGCTAAATTAAAACCTAAAATCAGTTTCAAAACCCATATTTTTTCTTTTATTCTTCTTCTTCATCGTCCTCTTCTTCTTCTTCTTCTCCTCTTCTTCTTCTTCTTCTCCTCTTCTTCGTATACATCGTCGATTAGAAAAAATTCATCGTCGATTAATCAATTTTAAAAAGCAATGCGTTCTAAGCAGACACCAAGAATTCCCGGATTGAGTCCGGGTCTGGCTAGCATAGCGAATCTCCCAAATCAATTTGAAGTTGATAAACAACTTCAAGCAAAGTTGGGAGACGAATTGAAGCATCCAACATCAACCAAGGAGTCTGATTCTATCAAAATGAAAATCCGCAGGTAATTTCCTTCATACCCATTCCTTTGAATCGTTTTTTGTTGAAGAAATCATCAAAAACCACTGAAAATGAAAGTTACAATAGAGATTTCGGCTAGGATAAAATTTATAAACCCTAGAATTTGGTAACCGAACTTTCAATATGAAGAACAGTTCGGCCAATTAGTAATTTTAAGGTAACCGAACTATGAAGTTCGGTAAGCTCGCAAAAAAAAAACGTAACCGAACTCCTTCTTTATATGAAAATATGAGTTCGGTTACCTCGATAAATTTATATAGGTAACCGAATTTTTATAAAATATAGTTCGGTTACCTCGCACTTTCTATGTGGTAACCGAACTTTGATCTGTCATATACAAACTTGTAGTTCGGTTACCTCGCAACTTATACCAGATAACCGAACTTTGGTCTGTTAACATTTTGTGTTTGATGTAATCCCATGTTCAATTTTATTTGATAAGACAATATTCTGTTTAGGTAATAATGTGGTTTTCATTCATTAGGAACAAAGGGAAAAAATCTAATCCCCACGTAGACGAAGATTTGAGAACTCCAACACCTCGCGGTAGGATACATCTGGATTTCCGAAACCGTGGTACTAAAAATGCAAAACATGGAGGGGATCATTACAGGAAGTCAATCAAGAGGTGATGGAGAATACAATTGATAATGTTATTCAAGAAGAGAATGATGATGAAGAAGAGCAAGGAAATGAAGACTAAGGAAATGAAGAGGTTGAACAACAAATAGAACACGTTGAAAATGTAGAGGAAGAAGAACAAGGACAAAGCAAAGAAGGAGAAGGACAAGAGGAAGAGAAGGATGATGAAGAGGAGGGAGAGGATGAAGAGGAGGAAGAGGATGAAGTGGAGGAAGAGGAAGAAGAGCAAGAAATAGTTCCTGTTAGAGAGAAAAAGAAGCGGAAGCCGCCTTGTGATAGATACTCACACATTCCCCCTGATAATTTTTGTTTGCCACCAGTGAACCCAACTTATGGTACTCCAAATGATGGAGGGGCCACATTGTTTGGCTACAAACACTCATGGGCTGCGAAGATCTATGCGACAAAGGTATTCTTTAAGTTCATTCTTACCTAACAAAACGTTTTTTTTTTGGGACATGTTTCGTCAAGTATTAATAGCGTTATGTTTTTTTCGTAGGATCATAATGATGCAGTTCGTCTTATTCGTCGTCAAAAGGCATCCAAATGGGATCTTTCTTTGGAGTGTGACGATTTTCAAGCAAAGGTGAAACAGTGTGTGTTATGGAGAGCTATAGAGTATGCACATGTGGATTTTGACGTTGTTGCCGTATCCGCATTTCTCGAGAGGTGTTATCCCGAGACATATACAATGCATCTTCCATTTGGAGAGATGGGAATTACTCCCGATAATTGCTCGAGAATAACCGGCTTACCAGTGGAAGGTAAATGTCTTCGAGAAGGCTACAACCCCTCGATGCATTATGAAGCTATTGAAGAATTGGCTCTAAAATGTCTAGGATGGGATGCAAGAAAGGATCAATGTGAGTTTAGACGTTCTGTGAAGTCCTCTAAACGGGGCGATGAGTATAATCAAAGAGAGGTAAATGGAGCGTTCAAGAAGAAGGTGAAGAAATTCAAGTTGGTAAAGTTGAAGGAAGCATTTGGAGGGACAAGAAAGAAGGTGGAGAAAAGAAAGTTGATGATGGACCAGGAGACCCTTAGGCATCATGTCACCGCTTATTGGTTATATCAGCTAGGAACCGTCATTTTCCCCGACACTTCTTGAAATAGGATGGATGCACATTATCTACAGCTTTTGGAGAATCTCGATGAGATTAACCAATACTCTTGGGCCACTGGGGTGCTTACTCTGAAGACTCAAATAAAACACCTAAATCCTACCAGTTTGTGAGTTAGACTTCAGGTAAAAGGTCATTCTCTAATCCTTCAAATAAAAGTTCGGTTACCTCATTATTTACCATGTTAACCGAATTTTGTATTTCGGTTGGCTCGCAAATATTTATTTTCTAACTGAACTTTGAATTTTAAAATTTCAATGTTCTATATCTGACACAAAACAGGTGTTCGGCAACCTGAAATATTTGCGCAGGTTGGTTCGGCAACCTGGATAATCATATGTGCTTACCGAACTATTATCTGTCAACTCAATAAAATACTAAAATTAACTCGATAATGAGTACCACACTTCAAAAAACATAGTATTAGATTGAAAAGCATACTTAGTTCCATTACATGTGTCATTTAATCATCCTCAAGGGAAATTTGACCTTCATGTACAATTTCGTCAGATTTCTCCAAAGCTTTCCACATCTCCATGTTATGCTCATACATAATACACCAACCCAACATTATATCGTAGTTAAATGCAGGCCAATAAGAGTTTCCGGATATCGGAGGCAGTGGACAATCGGGTTTTAAACGAAGGCCTATAAAGTGGTTGTTGTTAGTCAATGCCATCACACATCTCCTTCGTTTGAGTTTCTCGACACATACGGTTGTTTTCGGGGTGAAGGTGAAACTAGCATACTTTGAGAAATAATGAACCACACAATTAAATGCCTCGGCGATTAAGTGTCCACGTATCGGTATGCTCATCCAATAATCCGGTGTGATCGGATGGCCCCCATGAAGACGACGTTGATACTTAACAAATTTCTCATTGAGACTACCCACCCCATCGCACAACATTGTCTTGTAAAATGCCGGATTCTCCTTTAGTTTGGACAACAACCTTTGCCTTATATGAGTGATTGCACACCCATTATTTAGCTTGGCACCTTCGATGAAAGGCCCAAGTTGTTGATTGACAACATGAAAACTACAATTACCATCCGGAGGAACGTCGTCGGTGGATATAACGTATTCTCTAATGTATAGAGGTAGGTCATTCAAATAGTCTTTATTTGGAGCCTCATGCTTCACGTATAGGGAAGATGGTTGGATAGGGAAAATTGGAGACTTAAGCTTCACGTCGCCGGAACATGGTTGCTTTGGTTGTGATGGACACATCGTACCTTTTTTCTTCAAATCTCGCTCACTTGTTTCACCTTTCTCCTCAATACTCCTACCCCATTTCTTGGTTTGCGCCAAGTACATTGCCGCGGTATACTCATGGGCCGAAGGATCTCTAGTAAATGGGGTTTGCTCACTTTTCTTCTTACGTAACACCTTTTCATATTCTCTTAGTTGTTTTTTAGTTTCTTTTTTGCTTGGCCTACCTTTGCGTTTTCCTTATGACGGTTCATAAACATTCTCCGAAGTTTGTGGATATATGATTTTCCTCATGTCATCCCAAAATATTTGTTTTTGGAGCTTGTTCATGCCACGATACATCTCTAGTATGGTTCTACCCATTTCGTTATCACCAAACTCCTCTCCGGCTTCTTCTCCCTTTGGAGGAGGGATGAAACTTAGATGCTTCCAATATGGATCAATGTCGCTTAAAGGGATTA
>JAJJMB010001752.1:0-72479 GCA_023531105.1 Papaver atlanticum | reverse complement strand
ACACGTGTCCCTCTGTGACTGGTGGGGACAGAGAGACAGGGGCAATTTGGTCACAGAGGATCTGCACCCGTCACATATATAGGAGTATAATTTTTCATCCGATAAAAATTGAGTTTGGTCCTGTTTTAGATGGTCATATGTCAGTCTGATCCACCGACAAAAACTGTAGTTTAGTTTGGTCCTTGTTAATTGAAAGACTGAAGTAACCTTTTTTATCTCATCTTCTCTAAATATCTAATGTTTCTCCCTTATCGTCTATGTATATTTTTCACTTCTAGATCTATTTTCTCCACAACTAATCTTCATTCTTTTGCTTTCTGGAAATTCGTCTTTGTTTATTTACGAACAATCCCGTAACATCTTCATTTTAGAAGGAATAAAAAAATAAGTAAAAATTGTTATCTCGTAGCATATTTCTCACCATCTAAAATACTCTGTCAATTGCTTGTTAATTGATTTACCAATGAAATGAACTTGTAATGTTAGCTCCTTTGTAGAATGAACTTGTAAATGATAGTTCGTAAGTATAGTTCATTTGCGTAGTTCATTTAATCAATTCATTTGTAGAATGAACCTGTAAATGATAGTTCGTAAGTATAGTTCATTTGCGTAGTTCATTTAATCAATTCATTTGTAGAATGAACCGGTATATTGTAGTTCATTTTGTATCACTTCAATAAGTAGAATGAACTCGTTTGGTGGTTCAATTGTTTGTTGAATGATCTCAAATAGCAGTTCAATTTGTAGAACGAACTCATGGATGGTAATTCATTTTCTAGCAGTTCATTTTATAGAATGAACTCGTTGAAGGTAGTTTATTTTTTAACAGTTTAATTTTTAGGATGAACTCATATGGGGATTCATTTTGTAGAATGAATTGTAACGACAGCAAGTTCATTCCATAAAATGAACAAGCATAGTTAGTTCATTACAATAAACTAACTAGTTAGTTTATTACAATAAAATGAACTGTAGCAGTTCGTTTTTTAGAATGAATTTGTAATGATAGTCCATTCTACCAATTCATTTTGTGAAATGAACCGTATATTGGTAGTTCACTTTGTAATTGGTTTCTAACTAAACAATAACATAAAAATTAAAAGCTTTGAAATATATTAACAATGGTGCTCGTTGGAAAGATATTGTCGAAAACTTTCCGAATATATAAAATTTATTAAATTTCGATTTGTAATTTGAGAGGTATTTAAAATTTATTTTTTTCTCTGATTTTATTATATATAAAATAGGTATTTCCGAGAATATTTAAAAGATGATGATGTCATTACAGTTTGAGTAACGTTCAATTTGGACCAAACCAAAAGAGTCTTTTTTAAAAAGGACCCAGAACACTTAGAGCAAGTCAGCAGGACCAAACTGAGCTATAATATCTCATACTAGGATTAAATGATAGTTTCTACATTTTTTTTATTTGCTTATTATATCGAGAAACTTATTTAAATACTCCTTAAAATCTACCTTTTGAAATATATCCTTATTCAATTTTTAAAAATACCATTAGGCTAATTCCTATGAGGATGGCAAAGCCCCAGTTATGCCACTTTTGCACCCACTATGGGCATGGCAAAGTGGCAAACAGGCATAGCTAAGTGGCAAATTTTCCACTTAGCTAGGCCAGGTTAAGTTTCTACCGAGCGATCGAGTCTCGACCGCTCGGTGTAGTTTATACCGACCAGCTTTATGTAGATTGTCAACGGTTTATTTTCGTCCGGTCGGTCTAGTCTTCATCGCCCAGTAGAATCTGATCCAACGGCCATAAATCTCCCCCTCCCCCTCCCTATAAATACCAAATTTCACTTTCATTTTAACTTACACCTTCTTCTCTACTCTTCTCACTTCTCACATTTGTTAAAATCTAAAACAAATTTCATCATCCAACTCTTTCATTCACTCGTATTGTGTAGTTTTTCTAATATGTCTCAATCTAATTCTCAATTGACTAAAATTAAGAAGATTAGGGGTCCAAAATTTGCCTTATCCGAAGATGAAAGCATTTGCTAAACTATGTGTTCGTTACACAAGATAGTATCGATGGTGCCCAACAACAAGCTACCAAGTTGTGGGATAAAGTTGACTAATTCCATACTTTAAATCTTCAAACAAAGGCGATTTGTGTAAAACATTTGTATCGATTCTGAGATCCCGGATGACCAAAAAAAAAGTTCCATATCCAGCAATCATAAGAAGCAGCAGCCTCAAGGATAACTGTTGGTTTTGTGTAGTGACCCTTATACTGACCGGCCCAACAGGTATGGCATCCGGTCCATACCCAATGCATACAGTCAAGACTACCAAGCATTCCTGGAAATCCCCTTTACTGATTTTTCTTTAATATTTCTCGAACATCCGCGTCAGTTGGTTTTCGTAAATAACTTGGACCAAAATGATTAATCATTGCTTCACAAAACAACGAAATATACTTGTAGGCGGTTGTTTTTCCCGTACGAAGGTACTCATCATTGGAATCTGGAGGTTTGCCATATCCTGGAATCCTTAAGGCCGAAGTAACCTTTTGTTCAGGTCTATGACCTATAATATTCAGTGCATCATACTGATAATTAAATTGAGGTTCTACGTGACAAGCTCACCAATAATCTTTAACAACAAATGCCGGGGCATGCGGAATCGGCGTTGGAAATATTCATCCGAAAACACATAGTCGGGAAGAAAATAATCGTGCATCAGCTTCTCGTGCCATTCATCCCGGCCTCGGTACATATATCTTCTTGTGAATACTTCTCTTGGCTCTGGATTTCTAGGTATATTACCTGGTGAATATAACTGCAGCAAATTGTTGGTTAGTTCTCTATCTTCATCTGATTCATCATCAATTTGTCGCAACGCCTAAACGGACATTTTTTGTTGTTCTTCAAATCGATCCATCAGAATACGAACCTCTTCGTCAGAAGAATCCATTGATTTAAAACTAAAAATTAAACCGAGGATTAAGGTACAAAAGAGTAGGATGATAGAGTTAATGAAAAAAAAGAGGTGTGATTAAATTGAATTGAATGGGGTGAATTTATAGGGAGACGCGAGAGGAAATAGCCATTACATCATTATCTAATAAGCGACAAACTCTACACCAAGCGGTTGAGACTCTATCGCTTAACTATTTTCCCATAGTGGCGCGGCCAATTTGTCAGGCCAGCTGGCATGGAAAATGGGTGGGTTAGCCACTCCCCATAGGAACCGGCCTTACCTTCTGAAAAGTGGAAGCAACTAGCACAAGTTGCTTCCAGAACTGAACCCAACTTTATACATGTTTCTTCCAAAAGATGGAAGCAACTTTCTCAAGTTGACTCCAAAAAAAATATTTTTCACCCCTCGGCTGTATTTGCGCAAGGTCAACTAAGTGGAGGGTATTATAATATTCCTACCTTCTTCTTATACAAGTTACTTCAAAAAAGTGGAAGCAACTTTCTCAAATAAACTCCACAAAAATTATTTTTTACCTCTCGAGGGTATTTGTATAATATCAACCAAAATGAAGGGTATTATAACATTCCAACCTTCTTCGTCCCCTTCGTCCCTATGCACAATAAGGTTTGGGAATTTTCGTAAGCCTCATTTTACTTGAAGGTCCTGGTACTTTTTCACAAAACTTCCTACATTAAAATCATATCCATACATTAATAATCATATCACTACATTAAAAAAAATCAATCCCTACATTAATAATCATATCACTACATTAAAGAATCAATATCACTACGTACGAAACAGTAGAGGGTTTAACTTTCCATAAAACAATTTCGTTCTCAACGACAAGTTTTCTTCAAGTACAAAAAAACTAATAAATTTAATATTCTACTAAATATTATTACGGGGCATATTTGGGAGAGAAAAAATGACTTTTTTCGATTTTCTTAATCCCCATGAAAACACGAGAACCCATTGAGAAATCTATATTTGGTATTCAAGATTCAGAAAATCAGAGAAAAATAAAGAGATGAATTGAAATCAAAAGAGTTATTAAACAAATAAATTGTTACAGGGCATGTCTGACTCAGACAGACCTTATATACCCAAAACACAAAAACAGAAAACAAACATAACTGTCAGTTCTCAAGGACTGACTGTATACAATACTAAAGTCAATACAATTTGACTATTCTTATTAGCCCTCCTCAACCTGATAGTAGAGAAAACACTAATCAGGTTGGACAGATAAGAAATAACAGAAACAAACAACTCAACTCACAAAGAGGAGTAAACACAATAAAGCAAAGATCAAACAGTAACAACTGAAGAAATATCTGGTGAAGTATTTGAAATGCTAGCAGAAGCAGTAACTGAAGAAGAAGTATCTGAAGAAGAAATATCAGCAACTGATGAAGAAGAGAAGTACACACGGGAGCACAGAGACCTTTGGTGAACAAATCAGCTAACTGATGCTCAGAAGAAATATGCTTGACAACCAGAAAACCTTGTTCAATTAGCTCCCTCACAACATGGTAATGAATTTTTATATGCTTGGCCCTGGAATGAGACACAGGATTAGAAGATAAGTAAATTGCACTGGTGTTGTCACAATAAAGAGTAATTGGATGCTTAAGAGAAATGTGTAACTCAGAAAATAAAGAGGCAATCCATTCCAATTTTGCAGTTGATCTTGACACAGTGGGTTTCTTTTTGCTTGACCAAGAGATTAAAGAATTTCCCATAAAAATTGCATAACCACATGTAGACCTAGCTGTCTCAGGACAATTACCCAGTCTGAATCAGTATAAGAAGTTAAGCACTCAATGTCCCCTTTTCTTAGTGTTATACCATACCCAATAGTACCTTTTAAATACCTGAGAATTCTCTTGACTAATAATAGATGAATGTCAGTAGGAGCATGCATATATTGACTTACATAGTTAACTGCAAAACATATGTCAGGCCTAGTTAAGCAAAAATACTGCAACATACCCACTATTGTTCTATACTCAGTAGCATTAGGAAACAAAACTCCCTCTTTCACAGAAGCTCTTGGTCCTTTGGCAACTGGAGTACTACAAGGATTACACTCCAGCATGTGAGACTTAGTAAGCAATTCCATTGTATACTTTGTCTAAGTTAACATAATAGCATCTTATGATCTCACTGCTTCTAGACCTAAGAAATAATGTAAATCTCCCAACTCCTTCATGGCAAAGTTATTGCTCAAATATTTAACTAGATCAGTAAGTAAGGCTTCTGAATTTCTAGTTAGAATAATGTCACCAACATAAAGTAATAAAACCATCATATGCACACCAGAAGTATAGACAAACATAAGGAAATCAGAAATAGTTCTCACAAAACCATAAGTAATCAAAGAAGTACTGAACTTTTGAAACCAATCCCTTGGAGCTTGCTTCAAACCATATAGACTTTTCTTTGAATGACATACTTTATTTGGAAACTCAGGATCAATAAAGCCTGGAGGTTGCTGCATATAGACATCTTCAGTTAAATCTCCATGTAGAAAAGCATTTGATACATCCAACTTCTTTATATGCCAACCTCTGGTAACAACTAAAGTGAGAACTACTCTTACTATGGTTGATTTAACTACAGGACTAAAAGTTTCACCATAGTCAATGCCATCTTGTTGGTTATAACCAAGTGCCACTAATCTGGATTTAAATCTGTCCACTTTTCCATTTGATCTGTACTTAATTCTATAAACCCATTTACAACCTAAAATATTCATATGTGGTTTAGGGTAAACTAAATCCCATGTGTCATTGTTCTTTAAAGATGTATTTTCTTCTCTCATAGAAACTTGCCACTTAGGATCCTTAATAGCTGTCTTGAAACTTTTAGACTCAGTAGGAGTATCCATCAAAGAAGTAAAAGAAGAATGAACTGGATGTTTTACAGAATAATGCATGACATGATCAGGGAAATGCTTAGGCTTTGAAATGCCTTTTTGAGACCTTGTAACAATGTTTTTAGAAGGAACAGACTCAGAAGAGGGCAAGGGTAAAGGCATAACAACAATGGAATCAGAAATAGAATCAGAAGAAATTGATGAAGAAAAATAGAATTCAGATTCAGAAAAAGCCACATGTCTAGAGATATAAGTTCTTTTAGTAAGAGGATTATAACATTTGTAACCTTTGTGTAAAGAACTATAGCCAATAAAAATACATTTCATTGACTTTGGAGAAAGTTTATCAAGTCTAGAATGACCCAGAAAAGGATAGCACACACAACCAAAAATTCTTAAGAGAGAGTAATCTTGAGTTGTTTTATAAATAACTTCAAAAGGAGATTTGTGATTGAGAACTGGAGTAGGAGTTCTATTAATAAGATAAGTAGCAGTTAAAAAAGCATCATACCAAAATTCTTTTGGACAAGAAGCATTAAAGAGAAGAGTGTTTCCCATTTCAGTAATATATCCGTGTTTTCTTTCAGCAAGACCATTTTGTTCTGGAGTTTTAGGAAAAGATATCCTTATTTGAATACCACAGGAGTTTAAAAAGGCTTGAAAAGCACCCTTTACTAATTCACTAGCACCATCAGTTTGGAAAGAAATGATTTTAGTATGAAAGAAATTTTAAGTTAAAGTTTTAAAGTGCTGAAAACAGTGCAAAGCATCAGTTTTAAGTTGCATTGGATAAATCCAATGAAATCTGCTAAAATCATCCATAAACAAAATATAATATCTATGTCCTGCTAATGAGGTAACAGGAGCAGGACCCCACTCATCACAATGAATAAGTTCAAGTGGAGAAGAAGCATGTGAAGAAGAAAGTTGAAAAGGTAACCTTTTGCTTTTAGCAAGTTGACAAGGATGACATAATGATTTTGAAATAGAAGAAAAAAGACTGATATTGTGATGATTGTGTAGTTGTTGTAAAATTCTAGGAGATGGATGACCTAGCCTATCATGCCATATATTAGGAGAAGCAACAATAGATGACAAGGCAGAATGCAGAGTAACAGAGAAAATAGGATATAAATTGTTAAACATTTTTCCCTGAGCAAGTAATGCATTTGTCCTTAAACATCTTATCTCGAAACCATATGGATCAAAAGTAATAGAGTAAACATTATCTCTTGTAAACCTAGCAACAGACAACAGATTATGTTTCATGGCTGGAACATGTAAAACATTATCTAGTTTGAAGCTTGTAGTGGGTGTATGAAGTGTAGTACAACCAGTAAGAGAAATTGATAAAGTCTTACCATTGCCAATTTGAACAGTATCCTTGCCTTTGTACTCAAAAGTATTATGAAGCAGATTTCTATCACCAGTCATATGAGTTGATGCACCACTATCTGAAATCCAAACTGTATTAGATGAAGAAGGATCATCATTGGCTCTTGCATTGTGAACATTAAAGCTTGCAAAGGCTTGTTGAGAATTCCCAGAAGTATGCATTGCACCATTGGAGTAATTGCTTTGATTGTCATTTGTTGTATAATGATCCTGAGAAGGAGTAGTAGAAGCACCAGTAGGTGGATGATACCTAAAAAAGCACCTGGTTGCTAAATGTACCTTCTTTTTACATATCTGACAAAACATCTGATTATAATCCAACTTTCTGTTGCTATTAGAACTTGATCCATGTTGAGAAGTAGTTGTGCTATGTGAGCTGGACCCATTTTGATAAGAACTATTCTTAAAGTTTACTCCAGTCTTTTTATTATTGTTATATGAATTTGATCCATTTTTAGCATAAAAGGCAGTAGTACTTTGATCATCAAAAACATTGGTAGTATTTTGTTGTCTATCAGCCAAGAATTGTTCATGAGAAAGCAATTTAGCTTTGATTTCACCAAAGAAATAAGGCTTCTCCCTATTTTGAGATGATATAACAAAAATGTCATAGTCACTACCTAAACCATTCATAACAAACATTATAAGATCCTCATCAGTAACTTTTTCACCAATTGCTGCTAAAGAATCAGATATTGATTTAATCCTCTGAAGATAAGAAACTATTGACTGATTCCCCTTTTTAATTCCATGTAACTGGGTTCTTAACATGTTCTTTCTTGCAAGATATTGTGTTCTAAAACTGGTTTCAAGATAATCCCATATAGCCTTTGCAGTAGAAAGACCAAGAACATCACCACTAACAGTAGAACTAAAAGTGGCTTTAAGACAAGTTGAAACAAATCTATCTAAGCGTCTCCAAGTGACCCATTCTGTATTTGTTGTTTCTACACCATCTACTTTGATTATTCTTGGGGGTTCAATGATTTCACCACTTACATAACCATACAAATTAGTAGAAAATAAAACACCTTCAAATTGATCTCGCCAGAGGAGATAATTTGTACTATCAAGTTTCATTGACACAAAATTAGTAATGTTTGTGAAAGGTAAAGAAGTACCAGTAACAGCGGAAGTCGACATTGCAATGTTTGGGCTGTGAGAATTTTCAAGATTTAATTGAAGATTGTTGATGTTGTTGGTATTGCTGCTGATGTTAATGTTGTTCCTGCGACGAATGTTGTTGAAATTGGTGTTGAATGTATTCACAGATCTTGTAGAGACCATAAAGAAGACAAGAACCCTAACATTTGTGGGAAAAACTTTTTAAAATTTATTACCCAAACTGAAGATTAAAGATGAAAATTATTGAGAATAAGGTATTGAGCTTTAATTATTGATATGAGTTAGATCGAAAACCCATCTGATACCATGAGAAATCTATATTTGGTATTCAAGATTCAAAAAATCAGAGAAAAGTAAAGAGATGAATAAAAATCAAAAGAGTTATTACAGAAAGAAATTGTTACAGGACATGTGTGACTCAGACAGACCTTATATACCCAAAAGACAAAAACAAAAAACAAACATAATTGTCAGTTTTCCAGGACTGACAATATACAATACTAAAGTCAATACAATTTGACTATTCTTATTACGCATGTCTACGTCTCTAGGAGGTGGAGCCAACCCAAGGCATGGGTGGTGAATTGCAAAGTGCAAGAAAAATGCTATGTTGACCGAGAATAGATACCGAATTTATTTCCGCAACTAACCAAACACTGGGATTCACTTTCACCTTTACTAATTCTAATGCAGAGAAGCTTTTTCTTGTCCTGTCAGATCCCTTTTGGGATCAAGCTCGGAACAAAATGTCGGTATGTGTAGCACTGCTGAAAGTGCAAACCCTTCGATGTTGTAGGTCCCTTAGATTTATCCAGTGACCATCAGATTTTTGCTAATATCATTATTTAGTGATGTTCGAGTCGTTTGACCTTATCTGATTGTTGCCCACTGTTAGATACTTTTGAGTTGTTTTTCTTCCTCTCTTTCCCCGCCTTCTCTTGGAATAATTGCTATGCCTCCGCCGATGGTGGTTGAATTTTACAGGGTCAAGTGAGGTCAGTCCCCATTCAATTTTATTTTATTTGTAAGAGTACTTCCCAGTGATAGCTGTAGGTGTTGACCCCTCTCAGCTTCCTTGAAAAACTAATTAATCCCCTAAAAAAAAAAATATTAACTTCCACTCTCTTTTTAGATTTTTGTTTGTGAAAACCATTACTAGGAGTACCACATTTTGTTACTTGATGTGTAGTGTATATATATCTAGAATTGGTAAAATTAGTAATAGCATTAAAATTTCGGGCGGCTCCCAGCTATGGTATTGCTTTGACTATACTGGATCCGTCACTGGGTGCCCGCCTGCCCCAAAGTAGATAGGAACACAAACTGCCAATAGTGCTAGTCTGTCATAATTAGAGGTGTATATTGGGTCGTGCCAGCACGAGCACAGCCCACGACACGCTAAAATTAGAGTCCATCCTATTCCAGCACGTGACATAATCCATCATGGTAGCTTCATGTGTTGTGCTGTGCTAGACAAATAGGCACGGTAGCACAGCACGGCACATGGCACGAATAAGCACACAACACGCTAAGAAAGTACATCACAACAATGCATACAACATTATACAATACAATACAATACAATACAACACATTTTGTGTATATTTAACAAAAAAGTGTCTATTTTAACCAATTTTTGACATTTTATTTTCGTTATGTTGACTTATTCATATAAAAACACATATAATATCTAAATATCTGCAAAATATTTAATTTGAAAAATATAAAATAAATGTGTCAGGCATGGCACAGCACGATTATTTTCCTGGCACAGCACATCACCGCACGTCTTAATCTCTAGCACAACACAACACGTCACATATCACGGTGGGCGCGAATTTTAATGGGTTGTGCCTCCCCGTTTTACACCTCTCGACCTAATTACTCTATGTGCATAAGCAAAATTAGCATGAGTCGACCTCTCCGTTTCAGGTTGATCAAAATGAAACTCTCGGTGTTCGACTATGGAAAAATTCCTAATTTAATTAGATACGTACTATAGCTCCAATATGTATTTGGTTATATTCTTGATTTTTGAATCAACGAAGTGGATAAATTATTTGTAACAGGGGCATTCTCAAAATCAGTTCTATGGAGCAAGGTTTGAAAAACGGGTCACGGCCCAGGTCACGGGTACTAGCCGTGAGCGTTATAACGCGTTTTGACGGGTGTGAGCACATTACGGGCCAAAAACGCGTTATATAGGAATAAAACGCGTTTTTTTGACGTTTTTATAAAATAACGGGTGTGTTAACGGTTAAATAGGAAAATTAAATAAATTGTGATCTGAATTTCCTATCTAACGGTAATCACATGCGTGAAAACGGTTACAACGGGTCTAAATAACGTTGTGACTACGTTTTTTCTTCTTTTTGCTTTATTTAATTTATTTGATTTTTAATTTATTTGTTTTAGGGTTTTTTACATACAAATTTATGGATATCTTGTAAAAATTCATAACCATGAGTTTATGACTTATAGCAATGCATTGTAGTTATCGTCTACCGAGTCACCGACAATATTTATACACGCATACTATCACTATCAACTTAATATTATCAAGTTGTCACTTGAATAGTTGAATGCACTCCCCAATCTTTCTAACTTAATTGTTGCATAAGAATTTCTCCAACTTAATTGTTTCCCCTAAAAAACGGGTATAACGGGCGTGGAAACGGAAAATACGGTCTAAAAAACTTGTGTTAAAATGTTATTTAGAAGAAAAAAACGGAAATATCAATTTTAGAAAAACGGAAATCACATGCGTGAAAACGGTTATAACGGGTCTAAATAACGCCGTTTTTTCCTATTTATCGGTGTTATTTAGCCAAGCGTATCAGTGAGCCTCACGGCAACGCTATATAGGCGTGACCGTTATAACGGCCGTTTTTCCGGCGTTTTTCAAACCTTGCTATGGAGACATTTAATGAAAGTAGTGGATAAAAATGGGCGTACTGCCCTTCATTATGCAGTACATTCCTGTAACATTGAGTTTGCTATGCGGTAATGGAAGTCGATCCATCTATTTGTTATTTGTCCGATAAAGATGGCATGACAGCTTTCCATCACGCTGGAGCAGACGATACTTGTTAGAATATGGTCATCCAACTCAAAACCAATTGGCAATGAGTGGAGAGGCCCTAAGAGATTATAAACCGCAGGATCTTAGATAACCCAACAATGTGGGACTAATAATCTCAACACGCCCCCTCACGTGTAGTCTCGTTGGGTCTAACACGTGGACAAATAAATCTGGTGACGCGGGGTAAAAGCGTGGTCTAATGACTCGTCGCAAATAGACTGCTCTGATACCATGTTAGAATACGGGCATCCAACTCAAAACCAATTAGCTGAAACCCTAAAAGGTCGGAGAAGGAACGACCTGTCTGATACCAATAACTTTATGGGAAGAAAAGTACGGTGAAAATAATGAAAACAATGCTTGGACATTGCCCTGATTGATGGGAAGTGCTAGACAATGAGGGAAGAAATTTTCTTCATGTTGCAGCTCACAATGATAATTCCCATGTACTCAAATATGTTCTAAACGAGATTAGCTCAGATTTAACGGTGGACACAATGTTAGGAATGAAAGATAAAAAGGACAAACACCTTGGTTAATAGGCCGCGGGACGTTTTTTGAAATTGTCGTATTTAACCCCAGACTGTCACTGCAGTGGAGAAACTGGTACGGGCTTAGCTTGAACTCGTACGAGACTTATCTTAACAAACAAGTACGGATCTTTCTTTCCCAAACACTAAAAAAAAAGGTTCATATTAATAGGCGGTCTAAAGCAAGGTTTGAAAAACGGCTGTTTTTCCGCCTATATAGCGTTGCCGTGAGGCTCACTGATACGTTTGGCTAAATAACACCGATAAATAGGAAAAACGGCATTATTTAGACCCGTTATAACCGTTTTCACGCATGTGATTTCCGTTTTTCTAAAATTGATATTTCCGTTTTTTTCTTCTAAATAACATTTAACACAAGTTTTTTAGACCGTATTTTCCGTTTCCACGCCCGTTATACCCGTTTTTTAGGAGAAACAATTAAGTTGGAGAAATTCTTATGCAACAATTAAGTTAGAAAGATTGGGGAGTGCATTCAACTATTCAAGTGACAACTTGATAATATCAAGTTGATAGTGATAGTATGCGTGTATAAATATTGTCGGTGACTCGGTAGACGATAACTACAATGCATTGCTATAAGTCATAAACTCATGGTTATGAATTTTTACAAGATATCCATAAATTTGTATGTAAAAAACCCTAAAACAAATAAATAAAAAATCAAATAAATTAAATAAAGCAAAAAAAAATGAAAAAACGTAGTCACAACGTTATTTAGACCCGTTGTAACCGTTTTCACGCATGTGATTACCGTTAGATAGGAAATTCAGATCACAATTTATTTATTTTTCCTATTTAACCGTTAACACACCCGTTATTTTAAAAAAACGTCAAAAAAACGCGCTTTATTCCTATATATCGCGTTTTTTGCCCATAATGTGCTCACACCCGTTATAACACTCACGGCTAGTACCCGTGACCTGGGCCGTGACCCGTTTTTCAAACCTTGGTCTAAAGTCCCTAGTTTCTGGAATTAAGGCAACAAGCACATGACATCATCAAGATTTTTTCACCCTTCTCATAAAGTTACATTAAGGGGACGGTATTTGCCTTGTTTTTCCAAACGGTCTGTGTAGTAGAAAGATACATAAAGTTAAAGGGTGTACCATACGTGTTTATGCTTTTTTATTCCAAAACTTAAGTCGATATTATTTGATTTCTGGTGCATTTAAAGAGGTGGTATACGAACGATGATAATGGCGCTTGACTTTCTTAGTACGAATCCTACAAACAACAAACATTACTTTAGAGAACAGTGTTTCCATTCTTCAAACCTTGAACATAACCAGAGTTTAATTCTTCTGCGATAACTTAAACACTGTGATTCCAAGTCAGTTTTCGAGTCTTAGTGAGTAAAACTAATTAAGGTAACACAAGGAGAGTGCACGTGCGACGCACGTCCTCGAATTTAAGGTGTTACCCAAAAAAAATTCTGGGAGATACTGACCTGATCTTTTATCTGCGAGAACTTCAGGAAAGACGATGAAGAAGTAGTGGAGTTTCTATTTTAAAGTCCTGATAAATGTTCATAATTTCAAATACACGCCTAAATTAACTGTCATATCTAACATAAGCCCTTTCCAATCTAACGGATGATATATAAATATGAATGATATCCGATGGCTTTCGTTAATAGTTCAGACGGAAATATCTTCCGGAAGTGATTTAGATCTGACGGCAGAAATTTAATTCACGGAAATCTTACGGCTACAAAGAGTGGAGCTTGAGATTATGTTGCTCTCGTTAAAAGGGGGGAGATATGCTATACCTTGTACTAACGTATTATAAATGTGGCTTTGGTGAGATATTGCCTATAGGTACTCGTTTAAGATTATGTATTTACAGACGTACTAGCTTTTTTTGTTTCTTGCTTTAGTTTTGGTATCGTTTCCTAACAAGATTTAATCACTAATAAGAACTTTGAAACTAGAGTGTCAAAGATAGAAAAGCAGCTGAGAAAACCGAAGCAGAAGAGGCAGCTGAGAATAAAGAAAAAGAGAAAATGAGGAGAGAACAAATGGAGTACTATAACCAAACCCTTGTGGTGGTGTCAGCACTCATAGCAACTGTTGCATTTGCAGCTAATTTTACATTACCCGGAGGTTACAACAGCGACGAACCACACAAAGGCATGGCCGTATTGGCTAAAAAATCATCTTTCATCGTTTTTATGGTTTCTAACAGTTTGGCCATGGTTCTCTCTGCTCTGGCAATTTTAATCCAATTTGTGGGCAAAATAATATCGATGGTGCCAGATAACCCTGCATACAGCATTGAATACCAACTTCTCCTGAATGCAAACAGGAGTGAAAATCTACTTTACGTGACAATTTTATGCAATCTGCTTGCCATCCTCGCAATGATGGTGGCATTCGTGACGGGAAACTATACAGTGTTGGGCTTCTTACCGGGGCTTGCAATTCCTGTTTGCATTCTTGGTTGCTTCTTCTTTGTTCTGTTTTTCTTTGTGATCAACAAGATACTAAAATGGTTGAAAGCAAGTGATGATGAAGATTTGAGTTAAAGATTGATAATGATCCTGACCCATTTTAATGGCTTCAAAAAATTGTTACTGGTGGCATCGTGTTTATTATTATTTTAACTGAATTTGAAGTGAAGAAGTTTGTTGTGTAATTTAAAATTTTGAATCATTTGAAGAACATATTTATATATAATCTTCTTTTACTATTTCTCACTAAATCGTAAGTTGTTTTTCTCATAGTTTTAGGCCATGTGATGTGAACTATCTTGCCGAGCCTTCTCTAAAAAAATAAATAAGCATGTATAAACATAAAAAATATTAAACATGCTGCCGACTAGGATTTTATGCATTCAACTAACACAATCACACCATATTAAAAACAAATCCAGCATACCGAACATACCCCAAGATGAGAAGGGGTTAAAATAGTCAAATGTCAAAGGCCACCTGAGTAGCAGGGAAGCCGCGGCTCCTAAAAGGAAGAACCGGCTTTGGAATAGCTGAAAGTGATATTTGGGGGAGTAATGCTACGTTGACTGTGGAGATATTCCGGGGATTTCCGTTGGGAGAAAACAGGAGGTCCCATTAGAGTTGTGTCTTTCGGGATTTTTTCCGGAAAATCTCCACGGTATACAAAAGATTATCGTATTTTGGTATGTGTGTGGGTGTGGGTGTGGGTGTGGGTGGGGATACCCATTAACATATAAAAGAATGGCTGAAAGATTAGTATTAACAGGAACAATGAGGACCGATGGATTGTTCAAAGCTACACTACTGACCATGCAGAAAAAGAGAGTACAGATTTGTGCTTCTCTTCTTCTTTTCTGTTTCAGGAATACCAGATAGTTTTATTTGATGAGATAACACTCATTTTATTACATTTATACTTGAAGAAGTGTAGTAAATATAAAAGATTGGAATACAAACCTCACTGCCTCAGAATCCAACCTTTTTGGGTGTTTCTATCACTTGGAAGTTGCTTTATTTTTTCTGATCAACAAAACGATATATTATATATTTATAGGTGGAAAGAATGAAAGAATTACATACCAGAAACTGTTTTATAGTTAAATGGTTTGAATTAGAAACGGTGCAAGAAAAAACTATCTCCTAATTATTTCTTTCCATTTGAAGACTAGTTCTTCGAACCTTACATTATTCTTGAGCTTATGAGAAGAACAAGACCTGTACAAAATGATAGCCTTTATGTCTAAGATTATATTCTTAGACATAAAGCAACTTCACTTGGAAGTTGCTTTATCAAACGTTATTTTTGTACAACGGACGCATGTCAAGTGAAGTTGCTTTATCATACGTTATTTTTGTACAACGGACGCATGTCTCGCAGTAGTGATTTAGATTTTAGAAGCATGTTTAAAAAAGACAAAAATTGGTAATAAGCGATGTCAGTTTGATGAGGAAGGTTTGCTACATTGGCAAAGTCAAATAAGCTAACTAGTGAATTTGGTGGGCTGGAAAAACGGAGACCCATCGACAAGACTTGACCTTCCAGAATCCGTGCAGATGTTATTTGAGGCCGACCAGAATTGTGAATATTGCTAATGATGCAGGTGACTCCCCTCTTTACTTGGTCGGCGACCAAAATTGTGGGTTATGTGTTCTGACCTATTCATGCATGTCCTAATTTCGTTATCCCCCTAAAGGAAAAACATGATAGCACGCGGCGCTTGATGAGTATGACAAATATATATTCTAGTAAAACAGAAATTGCACGCACATGAACATCCGTCTCTCTTACAATGTCTAGACCTTGAATCAGTTTCTAAAGAAGCCACGCACATATAGCGAGAGAAGTAGACAAATCCAGTTCTTAATTCAAATTGACTAAGCTGGATCCGGCGAGTGTTGTTTTTTTATTTTAGAATCCTAAAGCTAAAAACTGCACCACCAGCGGGAAATAGCAATTACAAACCATGGACACCAGTCACGTCATACCTTTAGCATCTGCGGAGGCGTAAGCTAAAGGCCAATTTCCCGCCATTGTTACAGGAACGGAGTTGTATAAAATGTTCTTTTGGAGTTTGGGATCTAAGTATATATATTTGACGACTTATATATACATCAATATACGGTTAGCTAATATGCCGATGTCAAGGTTCCAGAATTGGAGGTTAAACTAATTTGTAGAAATAATACTCCACAAAAAAAATACAAATGAAATTGCAAGTTTTTATATAATGGCGATAAGCTAATAGCACTAGATGACCGCTGTCACGGTGGAACGGCTGACCGAGAAAATTGACACAAAACTAAATATTTTACTCACCATTTAGTTCCGCCATAATGGCACGGGGTCGGATTTGTAAATTTTGCATCTCTTTTCCTGAAACGGAGTGAGAGTATCACTTTTCTTGAAACGGAGAATTAGTTAATGCATAAATCAAAATATGCCCGCATAATGTGTTATGCATCCTTTGTGGTGGTTTTCATAATGGCTATGCATTCAATTTTTAAAAATTGTGCCTAAAAGGATAAACACCTTCGTAAAAACTCTAAATTTGATATTGTTGTTTGTACTCATTGCGTAGATTTCTTTAAAAGATTTCCAACGAGATAAAATTTGTAAAATTCCAAGGCACGGATTTTTGGATATGCTAGTTTGCTTTCCAATTATACCCCTGAAAAATAGGATACATAGGGAGTTAAAGTAATTGGAATAAAAGGGAGGGACATATTTGTATTTTCAGGTACCCAACAAAAAAAAATTGAGACACCAAATCCAATCTTTTTGTGTCAAAATGAAGAAAGAAAAAAAGTCATGTCCCACATTGACACAAAATCACCATATATATATATAGTCCTCCCTCGCTTTGCTCGGTGGGCCTAATTATATTGGAGGATAAGATCATTTCAACAACTGAAAAGGAAAGAAAAAATAAATTTAAGAATTGCCACCATCCCACTCTCTGGAAGTTAGTTCCACGATTTAGGAGAAGTCAACAACGTAAGAAGAAGAAAGAGATCGAAATGGATATTAGGAATGTAAAAATTCTGATCATGCGTGCACATCTAAAAAATAACCAATTTTAAAATTGTAAGTATCTACCAGTTAAAGATCGCCTAAATGGCAAACTTTCATGGGGTAGATGGTGAAATTTGGACAAGGGGCAAAAGCGTCATTTCAAGATCATAGACAAAACTCAACTCTCACGGGAGAGATTAAGCCCTTGGTCCTCAGGGAACCATTGGCCACGATTTCTAGTATACGTACCCGCGAGACACTGCTGGTCGTGATGCCGTGACTCCTAGCGCACATCCTCGACGAGATACTGCTGGTGACGTAGGTTTTGTAGAGCGTAAAACGTCCCCAGTGGACTTATGAACCAGAACAGCCACAATTCCAGCATGTCTTTGCGAGACGGAGATGATTGTGATGCCATGATTCCTAGTATACATCCTCGACGAGATACTGCTGATCATGTAGGCTCTGTAGATGCGTAAAAACGTCCCTGGCAGACTTATGACCCAGAGCGGAGATATGCATGTCTCATGTAAGAACGACTCACCCTATTTGAGATCAATGACTGATTCCTAGTACATCATCGCGAGATACACTGGTCATGTCTGCTCTAGGCTCTGACTCGACTTACTGAGGTTTCCGAATAACTCCTAGGATATCCCCGCGAGATACACCGGTTATTCTGCCTTCGGGCCCTTTCGACAGACTCCTAGAACATCCTTTTGAGATACACTGGTCTTGTTGGACCATCATATGGACACACAGTTGATTCCTAACACATCTCTGCAAGATACGCTAGTCAAAGACAAGTGAGCCAAAGTCTCGCAGAGGCATTAATCGTACGTACAAAGCTTTTTTCCTCTCTCCAGGTCGATCCCCAGCTGACCACAGAGAGATTCGGATCCGTTAAGAAAATCTTCGTAGAGATTTTGATCCGTCTGCAAAATTTCGGAGAGATTCAAATCTCTCTGCGAAATCTCTTTGCCAAAATCTCAGAGAGATTCAAATCTCTCGGGAAATCTCAGATAAGGATGAACATTCCCATGGTGGGCAGGAGACTCATGTAGGAATCGAGCCTCCTCTCCACACGAATTTTGAGGCATCCCATGCCTTTTCACGTGACTCATCCTGATCATTCTTACAAATCGGAGAATATGTCTCTATCTTGGCCAACTCGGCTAAAGAGAATATTTCTCTTTCTCAACACGTCATCGCAAAGGCTGACTTAACTTCACACAAATGGGGGGATAACAATTAGGGTATTGGTCTGGCGCTCTACAACATGTGTGAGAAATACCCGTCTTATTTCTCACCGCAGAAGAGAGTAAAGGCGGTGGAATAATGAGATAAACTCAACCTAGTTTATCTCTATTCCTGAAGAAACGGGAGAATTGCTCCGCACGACACGGAAAACAATCCTTATCTTCACCGACCTGAGATTAAAGAATTCAGCTATAAATAAGTCCTCTATTTCTCCAAGCTATCATAATCTTTCTCATAACCTCTTAGAGTAATTCTTCTTCAAACCCTAGAATTCTATGATCTCTCTCTTCATCTGCTTCCCTCCCTAAGACCAGACCTAAATATCTTCCCTGTGACTGTAGCAGCCTTTGAACGGCCACTGTGCGTGGTTTAGGCCAAGACTGTTCGTGCTCAACCTCCCGAAACTAACTTTTAGAAACCATAGAATCCCACTTCTATCCTCTCTCAGATTTTAGGTAACTACATTTTGGCGACCACAGTGGGAGGTTGTTCACTCAGTTACAGATCTCAATCATGGTCACTACTAGGAAGGAAGTCGATTCCACCAATCCAAATATAAAAAAGTTCCATTAATTCAGTTTCTGTAAATCCATTATAAGATTAGCCGAGACAGTTATCCCTACTAGCACTTTCTCTCTCTTTCGAGTTTGACCTTAGTGAATAGGTTAGTGCGTCTCGGATCACTTGGATCTCTTCCTGCATAACAAAACGCCCTAGTAACCTATTTTCATAAAAATATACGGCTAATCCTTGAAAACGTTGGATAAGGACCAAGAAGAACTCCCGGTGACTCAACAAAATCTTGCAAAATCTCAGATCGACATCCAGACTTATCTGAAAACGCCTTTAGAGTTACCAGTAGGGATAGATCTAACAAATCTAGATCGACTACATGTTTCCTAAAGAAGGAATACTAAAACTGCTGAGAATAGCACTGACGGGATCTTGCCTGCAATCGACCTCACCGGAGAAGATCCATCCAGCCGACCTTATCACTCTCAGGGACCTCAAGGACAAGATGACGCTCTAAAATTGGAGATTCCGGTGAATATTTAGTCCGAAATTCGTTTAGGTCAAGGGCCCTCAAGCTGATCACAAGGGACTCGGTAAGTTTACCTAACCTTACTATTTTATTTATAAGTCTTTCATTCCATATCTGATTGCCCTAATTCTTTTTATGTCGGATTTGTCTTTTCATCGTCTACAGGATAAAAATCAACGAACACTTGGAAAGGCTCCACCAAATTCATGACCTTGTCAAAAGCGTTGCAGACCGTCTAGGGTTATTAACCACCAGCCAAGATATATCTTTTTGCCATTCCTGCTTCAGAGGATCATGACCAGAATGAGACTAGCTTCCAAGACAACACTCAACCGAAGCTCATACTTATCCGAATACGCGAAGTCGCCGGTCGATATGTCATCTCAATACCGTCGCGTCAGAAAGAAGATGAGTCCTAGCAATTGTACAACCAAGTCTCGATGAGTCTCCAGCTATACCAACCCGATAATGACTCCACCGCTCGACATACAATCACAACCAGATATTGTCACTAAAGTAAATAAGGAAAGGAGCCAATACCAAAACTCTTCTTTATTCAAGCCATAAGATACTCATCTAGACACTCCTAGCAGTTTTCGCAGTCAAAGCCTTTTTCTCACAAAAAGACCGGCTCGACAAGCTTCCCCATGTGTAAGAGTCAGACATGATAACCAGAGGACACGATTTGACGGCCACTTATATCACCCTCGCCTTATTCTCTAGATTGTGAAATAATTATCCCCAACAGTATTTCAGACCCTCCTAGTCGGATCTATAGTACTCCTTTCCCTACGTACCATTTATTCAAGAAGCTGATCACCTCCCGTCCCCGACGCCTCTCAAGGGAGGTTTTAAGAACCATAAGAAAAGGTTTTATCTCCAAGTTACTCGAATAACAAGAAAGGTAACAGTTTCACGCAGGAGTACGATCCTAAGGGGGAATTATTTACTTACATCGCTACTGAAAGCAGTCAGATATGTGGTGAGTCTTTCTTATGGGAATAACCTAGTCGTTAGTTTATAAGATGAGGCTTAGCAAACTCCATGGATGAAGGAAAACATCCCGGCTGGGGACTGGATAGGGTTCGGACTCAGGACACGAGTCTACGACTAATCTAGTAGGACCTGTTTTCGTTAATTCTTTCACCTTAGCATCCAAGTTAGTGTTTCTCCTCTATGCGAAGATTTTCACAAGTGGTCACAAGCTTTTCAAGATCTATGAAGTAACCAGAAGGGATGTTGTTCAGAGTCAAGTCCCTTATTGCATCAAGGATCTCCAACAAGTCGTTAATTATTTCGATCGTGGGATGAGCATCATAAGTTATTATCTCCATTGTAGCAATATGACCATATCTTTGTCGAATCAACCGATACAGTTCGTCATATTTGGTAGCAATGCAAAAACCCCCCACCAATATCTCATTCGGTTTCATAAGGGTAAAAGAGCCCACGAAGTCAGCACAAGCAATAGGATAACCAACTATTCCCCTATGCTCTGCCTCACCTCTTTGTGATTCTCCATCGGTACTACTAATAACTAGGGACTGTTGCACTCTCGATTCGTTGTTTAGGAAAATATCATCCGCCCCATTATCAATAATCGTCTCTTGAGAAGTACCCACGGTATGAGCCTGCAGTACAAGGAATGATTTATATCAAGAAGACATAAAATTGAAGATATATGTGACGCACGATTGGGGTTTTGGTCGGTTAAGGACATGTCAGGCCTCATGAAAAAAAGACGGATCCTACCCTCATGCCTAAAGTCGTATCTTTCTTTTATTCTCAATAAGTCCATATCATGTTTATAATAATTCTCATGGGTTCTTTCGGGTGTCACCTTTTCACGAAGAATCAATAAAATACGTTTTTTTTACCGACAAATGGTATAAACGTAAAACCGAAGGATGGGCATGCCTCTGGCCTATGGAATCCGAAATCACGACTAATGCTGATCCAAATATGGATAATATGGTCATGATACTCAAAGGGTCGTTTCCACCGCATTGGGTTATGTCAAGAATCCAAACAGGACAAGGATTCCTCCTAGGAGTCGGATTATTGTACACTGCATCACGAAGACATGAAAACTGGCGGTAATCCATAAACAATTTGGTGATCCTTCCTGAAGAAAATATATTCTCCTAGGTCTTCCCAAAAACATACCAAAAGGGCGCCTCAAACGGACAAACGAGCTAGAATATGTGTCCCCAACACCGAAGTAGACACAATCTGAAAAGCTTCTGAAATTCTATACGGAATTTCTGAAGCCCAATGTACACAGGGTTTAGACTGACCTAACGAGCTCGTAATTAAGTCTTTCTTTTTGCATTTAATAGATTATTCTTTTTCCTTAAAAAAGTAGGGGTCGGGCGCTAAAATCCAAATATGTATGAAGAATCTGTGACAATTCTCCTCAGATGTTTCAAATCTGAAGTTTGTTTCTGGAATTCTAGCCAACAACGACTAAACCTATGCATGTGGTAGTTAAACAAATATGCATGGGCATTAAATGAGTAATTATAAAGTAAAACTTATCGGTGGAGTATTAACGCCTGATGAAGGAGAGGAACCAGCATCAACAAGCTCAAGTTCATTCACAATTCTGTTAACCTCAATTTTGTGTTGCTGAGAACTTAAATCACTTCGAGTACGAACTGAACGGCCAACCTGGACACAAAAGAATTAGTATTATGAAAGGTTATGCTACCACTAAGATTAACCAAATTACTTGATACTTACTTGTTCGGAGTTAGGAGACGCACGCTTAAGGCTTGCTTCATGAGATACAAAAACTACATCATCCGCCGGAATCCCCTGCAAAAAGCTGTACTCTGATCAGTTGTTCTTTCTAATATTATTGATCCTTGGGTGATACGTGACAAGTTCTTTGAGCTCAGGCAAAAGGAAATTTTCTAGGGAGTCCAATTACAATGCCAATTTCTCGTCGTACTCTCGCTATGGAAGTTGGTCCTTTACGAACAGGGACGCCATGGTTGAAGTCTATTTGACGAGTTGTCATATCTATGTTATAAACTTGCACCGAGAGTCACCAATACTATTAAAACTCAAACTCAAAACTTGACCAGGCTTACAACTAAATGTGTATGTAGCCTCTGCTTTGGAAAAATAATCATAATCAAGAGGGAGTAGAACATCATCATTCATTAAGGAAAAGGACTGCAGCTGAGCCACACCCTTAGGAAACCGTGTCCAAGAAAAGTGACAGATTTCTCATCATCCATCAATGCAAAGAGTTGCTGAATCGGATATCTATTTCACCAATGGTAAATTCTAGCTACTAGAGGATCAGTGGCCTTCAGCGGACGAGGAACAGGGGCATACTTCTCAAAGTGTTCCCATAGCCATGAATGGAGAAAGCACACATTCACTAAGAAAATGAGATCGTCACTTACCTGGGGACTAAGGGTAACTATCAATCAATTCAGTAAAGCGATAAAACTCGTCATCGAAAAGGGATCTCTTTATTAATGGCGCTTCATTTCTCATTGAGGAATCACCCATGTTGCTACTACTGTCATCTTCGTTAGAAGAGTTATGAACCATTCTTGAGACGAGATCAAAAAAAGAAGAAGGATGATTTCTTTTCTATGAAAGAGATATTAGACAAGATAATAGAAGAAAGTAGGAGAATTATTCACGTAAACAAGTTATGCATGCGTATATGCATGCATGTCATGGCCAAAATATGGAATTCTAATGGCAATAGAATTTGTGGGAGGAGGTGGACCGGTTTACAAACATTAAGGCACGTAAAAATATCTCTTCTATTTTCAATTTAAATTCAAAAAGGAAGCCTTGAAGCAAAAGGAAAAGGAGTTGGAGCTAAAAGAAGAAATTAGAGGAATTTGGATCAAATAAGGAAACTGAGGGTTTTCTTTCTTCTAAAAATTCCTCCAAACCATGGGAAAGCCATTTTCATTCGTGAGGATGCTCTCCTAGGATAGGGGGACGTGATTTATACTCTCAGAATTTTTTTAAAGGGATCAAAGTCGAAGACAATTAGGGTTTTGACGAAAATAACCTTAATTTCAAGAATTTGGTGAAAAAAGGGATTTATTCTAAAAGAGAAGGGATCGAGCCTCTCCCATTCTCTTGGACTGTTATATAAGCCTCTCTCAATCCCTTTTTTCTCATTACTCTTCAACAAAAACGAGATCATAAGGGATTTTGACCAAAATACCCTTATATTGCAATTTTGAGCATTTTCAAAGAATGAAGCCTTAATACAGCCAGAGACCGACCAAGCTCTCATCTACTCATTCCAAAGGCCTCATACACGTGAATATTGAGTTATCTAAATGTTCAAAGAAGAACGAGATTGAAATGAAATCCATAAAAGCAGAATGTCAGAGAAAATAATGGGATCGAGTTTAGCTCAAACAGGGAAGTTTGAGTTCACAATTTTCAAAACCAAGACCATACATGCGCCTCACTCTCTCTCTCTCTAGACATGAATATACCTAGGGAAGTTCACGACCTCTCTTATGCCGAAGAAAAATCAAGCTCATAGTGGTTTCTGATGAAAATACCCTTAGTTTCAAAAGTAGGTATTTCCTTTAAAAAAAGAGGTGTCTCATTGGTACAAGGAATTAAACATGCTCTCATTACACAAGATTCCGACCTCACTAGATAGATGCATACCTTCTAAGCCTTTTCAAGCATCTCCAGAGTGTCTGAAAGAGTCAAACAAAAAAAAAATCTCCAGTGTTTTTTTCTTTTTCTTTTTTGGGCCTCTGGCTTTGTATTCCAAACTTATAGTTTTTGATCATTTGGTAAGGAGGACCATTAGACTTTAGAGATTTTTCATCACCCAAATTGTTCTTCTTCCTCTCGATTTTTCTTTATCCGAAGATTTTTTATCACCCAAACTGTTCTTCTTCCTCTCGATTTTTCTTTCTCTTGATATTTTTCCTCACCCAAACTATTCTTCTTCCTCTCGATTTTTATTTCTCTGGAGATTTTTCATCACCCAAACTGTTCTTCTTCCTCTCGATTTTTCTTTATCTTGGGATTTTTTATCACCCAAACCTTTTCTTCCATGTGAGTGATTGTAGATTGTATTTCAGCGTTGTAAAATTCGGAATTATGGTTTTGCGATTTGATTTTTCCTTTCTCTTGCTTTCTTTCTCTTCTAGGGTTTCTGTGATTGTTTTTGAGCTGTGGGTTTTTCTTCAGAAGTGTGAAGAAACTGGATTGGGGGTTTCCCCTTAGCAATTTTTGAAGATTCGGAATTTCAATTGGGGTTTTTGATAAGAGGGGGGTTTTGTCGAAAATTGTTTTAGTGGATTGTGATTGGTAGCTGAGGTTTTTCGTTGATCGAACGAAAGGAGTATGCATTTATTTTTCTTTAGTTATCCAATCTTGTTCAGAGAAGCTGGTTTTGTGTAGCACAGTAATAGGGGGTTTTGTTTGGAACTCTCCTGTGTTGCTTTTAATTGGGTTTTGGGGGTGTTTTTCGCAGATTATTACAGAGGTTTGTGTGGTGTTGTATTGTTATTTCAATTCTTCATCTTCTTCTCAGTGATTAGGGATTGGAATATTTTTGTTTGTTGATTCTGGTTTTTGTGAAGCTTTGTCTGATTCTCACTCTATGTGAAGGTGTTTTTTTAGGGATCTGTTGTATGGTAGTTTGAGGCTTCATTAGTGTTGAAATCTTGAATTCCTATCCACTTATCTCTGATTCACATTTTTGGGGGTTGTTTATTTTCTGATTCATTATACCTAAAGTTACTAGGTCTAGCCAGGAGCACTGCTTGAGTCCCATATCTCAAGTTTTTGATTCACAAACTACTGACAGTTATCTGTAGTGTCCTTTCAGGGATTTTGATGGTTGCAAAAATGGTGTGAGGGGCAGGGGTTTGGTAAGGAGTTCTTTCTTCCCACACATCAAAGATAAACATTTAGTCCATGGTGCTAAACATGATAGATGCAGGGACAGAATTTCGCAGAATGGTGCTGTCTTTGCTTTATGGGAAGACGTTATTTTGCAACTTAAAATGTGGTTGTGCACCAAGTGTATGCATCTCCAAGCTTGGAGTAAGCCCTGCAAGTCACATGACAGTGATGAAATTTCTTCTCCTTTTAATGGCAGGGAGGCATATTTCCTTATCCATGGCATTACTAAACCAATTGATGAGGTAAGTCATTGTGTTGATGAAGTTATAATTGATGATATTCGTAGTATGTCATGTCTTGATGTTGACTTATTAGATAAGGTTTTTCAAGCTCAATTCCATACCATTAGACATATACCCATCAAATGTAGGCTAAGTTTCTCTAGGACTTTCAAGCAAACAATGGAAAAAGTTATACTTAATCCCTTAGACATTTCATGTTGGATTAAATTATTACTTTTCCCGATATGTATTCTGAGAAACTACACTCCTAAATGTAAGGCTTAAGAGAGATCTGGTATGCGTAAGATGTTACAAATTGCTTCTATAAATCAGGCCTTAGCTAAATGGCGTGAGCCAGATAGTTTTTCTTCCTTAATTCTGGATCTTTTGGCAGAGCATGGTAATTCTACTAAGCATAGGGTTTTCACTCCTAAAGATAATCAAGTAAATATCAATCTTAGACTTTGTAGAAGGAAGTTAAGTCAGGTTTCATATACTGCTTCTATTAGGGTGCTTACTTCCAATGGTGTAGCTCCCTTATCTGATAAGACTTTGGAAGATTTGCAGTTTAAACATCCTTTTGCACCGCCGCCTACTTTGCCTGCTGCGTCTAATGAGGTTGTTGCTGCAAATGTTAGCGCAGATATTGTTCTCAGCAGGATTAGAAGTTTTCCCAAGGGTACTTCATGTGGCAGAGACGGACTCCATGCTCAACATTTTCTCGATTCACTTAGTAGGCCTACTGCAGCTGTTTCTGATGATATTCTAGCTTCCTTCACTTCTATTGTTAATCTCCTTTTAGCCGGTAATTTCCCTCTTTAGCTTGGTATGTTTATCGCCAGTGCCCATCTTACGCCTTTGCTTAAACCTGGAGGCGGGATTAGACCTATTGTTGTCGGTACTATATGGAGAAGGTTAGTCTCTAAAGTGGCTTCCTTTACTGTAAGTAAGGACATGACAAGTTATTTGAAAGATTTCCAATTCGGTGTAGGTGTACCATGTAGATGGGAAGCTATTTTACACTCTGTAAACCGTATCTTAGATGAGAAACGTAATTTGAATTCCATGTCCATGCTTTTGGTCGATTTTATAAATGCTTTTAATCTAGTAGACAAATCAACCATGTTATGTGCAGTACGACTTAAATGTCCTAGTCTATATAGATGGGTTGAATTTTGTTATGCTTCACCTGCTAATTTGTATTATGGCACTTCAACTTTGTCTTCTTTGCAGGGTGTACAGCAAGGAGACCCTTTCGGTCCCCTTCTTTTCGCCTTGATGCTGCATCCCATTGTATTGAAAATCTCCCAGTAATGCAAACTTGACTTGCAGTCTTGGTGCTTAGATGATGGTACCATCATAAGAGATACAATGATGGTCTCTAAGGCTTTTAAAATCATCAAGAGTGAATGTGTTACTGTAGGGCTTGACCTAAACATTCATAAAACTGAACTTTTTTTGCCTTCTTTTGTTGAGAGAAGTACTCAGGTCGGTGTTTTTCCAGCTGACATTTGAAGACCATTTGTTGGGGTTAAACTTCTTGGTGGTCCTGTAAGTTTGGATACTTCTTTCTGCAGTCAGCTTGTTCTTGACAAAGTGCACAAGACTACTCAGTTAATGGATGTTGTTCATCGGCTACATGGTCCACAGAGTGAATTGTTGCTACTTCGAAACTGTGCAGGTGTGTCTAAACTTTATTTCAGTTTGCGTACTACTGCTCCTTGTTATGTGCAAGCTGCTCAGGCTGTTTATGATACATATTTGTCCAAATACATGAGGGAATTGGTGTCTGGTGATGGTCCAGGTTATGGTTTGTTACAACATAGGATTTTCTCTTTACCTATACGAGATGGTGGCCTAGGGATCTATTATATGTTCGATACTATGCAGTATTGTTACTTGTCATCCTGTTCACAGACCTTACACCTGCAGAAGAATATACTACAAGGATCAGACTTTCCGGTAAAAGGTTTAGCATGTCAAACTGCTTTTGAAAATTTCCTTCAGGTTAGCGGTATAACATCGTCACAGTGTTTCAATCTCATTGTTGCCCACCATCCTATGCATACTTTGGCAGTTCAGTACTTTGCAGGTGTGACTAAGAAAATGCCGTCTCTTTTCAATATGTCAAAGCGATATTTAGCATTGTGGCAATGCAATAAAACTCCACATGCACAGGATTATCTTCTTCCTATTCCAGCAGATGGACTTGGACAGAAAATTGGGTCACGTCAGTTTTATGCGGTGCTTAGTTAAAGACTTGGTATTCCTTTGTTTGATGTTAAAAGTTCTTGTCTTCATTGCAATAGGGATATGGATGTGTATTGTGATCATGCACTTCATTGTGCTAGTGAAACTATTGAATTTTTTAAACGTTTGAAGCACTACATAGCTAGACATGATGTAAATATTAATGTCCGCAATTTTATTTTTATTAGAATTGGTTTAGCTATTCAAAAAGGTGTTGGAGCCCAACTTGTTGCTAGGCTCCCATCTAGGTTCTTGTAATAACTTTTTTTTTCTTTCTTGTAAAAAAAAAAAGGAATTAGGATTTAGGAAAAATACAAGTCTGAATTCAGAACTTCTCTGGGACAAAGATTCTACATTTTCTAAAATGGAGTCCATATGTTCTCATCATGTCTCACCAACCTCACGGCTATCCAAGGATTCGTTCAGGTATCTTATTCCTCTACAGAGTCGAAGCTCAATATTTAGCCAGAAGAGAATAATTAGGGTTTTGAACAATTATGCAAGTTATGCTCAGACGCAATCAAGATAGCAGGAAAAACTGGTTCATCAAATCCTAATTCAAAGTGTTGGCGTATTTCAAAACATAACTACAAGTCATTATTAACTCACGACCAGGTTTCAACTCTATCAGGGTGTTTGCTTCAATCTCAATAACTTGGGACTAAGCCCTATCTCTCTTTCCTATGGGTGATTTCCGAGTAAGAAGGTACCATATGCAGACACAACTTCATACACAAGATTCACTTAAACCAATTTTTGCACATCCATTATTTTGACGCAAGGTGGATCTTCCAATTAAACAATGAGATATGCCATGAATTTCAGTTTTCATCAGTTCAAGATATTGTCTCCTTTATACAATCCTTGCCTAGCTTCACGGCTCATATTGAAGCATCACAACATTCGTCTACATGATCAAGAGCAATACTGAAAATTAGGGTTTTAATCAGATAAATCCTAATCGCAAATATATACGCCTAGGCATGGATTTCGCAATGACAACACTACAACGCTCGGATAAAAACTGCCCAACATTAATATTCAAGAGAAATTCCAAGTCCAGAGTCGATTTCAAGTTCAGAATCAGAACAAACGAAGACTAAGCATAGATTCAGGAACTCTACAAGTCTAAAACAACAAGTGATTGTAACTTCGCATCGTCACCATCTATATACGCATCATAGAACAATCAAGGTCCTACTCTGAGTAGGGGACTTAATGTAGATGGTTAAATTCGGACAAGGGGAAAAAGCGTCATTTCAACACCATAGAAAAAACTCAACTCTCACGGGAGAGATTAAGCCCTTGGTCCTCAAGGCACCCTTAGCCACGATTTATAGTATACGTCCCCGCGAGACACCGTTGGTCGTGATGCCGTGACTCCTAGCGCACATCCTCGACGAGATACTGATGGTCACGTAGGTTCTGTAGAGCGTAAAACGTCCCCAGTGGACTTATGAACCATAACAGCCACAATTCCAGCATGTCTTCGCGAGACGGAGCTGATTGTGATGCCATGATTCCAAGTATACATCCTCGATGAGATACTGCTGGTCATGTAGGCTCTGTAGATGCGTAAAAACGTCCCTGGAAGACTTATGACCCAGAGCGGAGATATGCATGTCTCCTGTAAGCACGACTCAACCTATTTGAGATCAAGGACTAATTCCTAGTACATCATCGCAAGATACACTGGTCATGTCTTCTCTAGGCTCTGACTCGACTTACTGAGGTTTCCGAATAACTCATAGGACATCCCCAAGAGATAGACTAGTTATTCTACCTTCGGGCCCTTTTGACAGACTCCTAAAACATCCTTTTGAGATACACTGGTCTTGTTGTCCCATCATATGGACACACAGTTGATTCCTAGCGCATCTCTGCAAGATACGCTGGTGGAAAAAAAGTGAGCCAAAGTCTCGCAGAGGCATTAATCGGGCGTACAAAGATTTTTTTTCTCTCTCCAGGTCGAGTCCCAGCTGACCACAGAGAGATTCAGATCCGTTAAGAAAATCTTCGTAGAGATTTGATCCGTCTGCGAAATCTCGGAAAGATTCAAATCTCTCTGCAAAAGCTCGGGGAGACTCAAATCTCTCTGCAAAATCTCGGAGAGATTCAAATATCTTGGGAAATCTCAGATAAGGCTGAATATTCCCATGGTTGGAACGAGCCTCCTCTCCACACGAATTCTTAGGCATCCCATGCCTTTTCACGTGACTCATCCTGGTCATTCTTACAAATCGGAGAATATCTCTCTATCTTGGCCAACTCAGCTAAAGGGAATATTTCTCTTTCTCAACACGTCATCACAAAGGATGACTCAGCTTCACACAAATGGGGGGATAACAATTAGGGTTTTGGTCTGGCGGTCTACGGCATGTGTGAGAAATACCCGGCTTATTTCTTACCACATAAGAGAGTAAAGGCGGTGGAATAATGAGATAAACTCAACCTAGTTTATCTCTATTCCTGAAGAGACTGGAGAATTGCTCCGCACGGCACGGAAAGCAATCCTTATCTTCATCGTCCTGAGATTAGAGAATTCAGCTATAAATAGGTCCTCTATTTATCCAAGCTATCATAATCTTTCTCATAACCTCTCAGAGCAATTCTTCTTCAAACCCTAGAATTCTATGATCTCTCTCTTCATCTGCTTCCCTCCCTAAGACCAGCCCTAAATCTCTTCCCTGTGACTGAAGCATCCTTTGAAAGGCCACTGTGCGTGGTTTAGGCGAAGACTGTTCATGCTCAACCTCCCGAAACTCACTTTCAGAAACCCTAGAATTTCTAGCCTCTCAGATTTTAGGTAACTACACATGGTATGAGCTAGGGACGTTTTCATGTAAATAAAATGTTGACTCTAGACAATTTTCGTTTTTTATACTTCCCCATTTCGTGTTTTGGAAACCTGCCTTATAACTATCTTCCTTCTGATCAAATCCAGCACAAGGCTTCTCCCGCTAGAGATATAGAATGGCGGTTTCTAGTACTAGTTTTGGATTAATTCCCAATCAGACTAAAATTGAAAATTCTTATTTGTATGAAGCGATAGAAGCAGGAGATATTAATTCCCTGAAACAACTACTGTTGATAACAGCTTCTAAGCCAGATGTGATCGACGTTGATAACCATCTTCTCCGCCAAACCCATTTCAACAACAATTCCCTACACATAGCCGTGCAGTTGTCAAAATCAGTAAGCTTATTGCAAGATATATTTAACCAATGCGGTTCATCAAAATCGTTAGCAATGTTGCTGCAACAAAACATGAATTGAGATACTCCTTTACATGTAGCGCGCAGCAAGGTCAGGCTCACCGGGAATAGTTTCAATATTTATTGATCACGCCCGATATTCTCAACCGATCCATCAGAGAAAAGATGAGGAATATGACAATCTTGATGTCGAAAAAGGGATAGTATCAACAGAATTAGTACCGGCGGCTGAAAAAAATTCTACTCAAAAGAACGTGGAGCAACTTGTGAGAATTGCTAATAAAAAGAATAATACAGCGCTTCACGAGGCGCTGCGATATCAAACCGATTCTGGGATACCAGAGTTGTTAAGAAGAGCAGACCCAGGCTTTGAATATTTTGCCAACCGTTCTGGTGAGTCCCCATTTTACCTGGCTAGCAAGTTCGGAAATCCTGATCTTGTGGAACATATATTCAAGATTTGTCCTTCTCAAAGTTATGGTGCCCCTGGTGGAAGAACTCTCTTACATGCATTAGCACTTCGAACTTCCAGCAGCTGTCAAGGTAGATATACTTAATTAAGTACCCATCTTGCACAAAAGCTTTTCAAATTTTCCAATCATCGAAATTGATCCTTATCGTTTGTTTCTTTACTGTTAAAATTACATTGTAGACTTTCAGAACTAGTCGAAATGGAGCTCTCAGTATTTGGCTATAAAAACTCGAAATGTTTTTAATAAAACTCCAATATTGGTCCAAAATTCTTAATTTTGTAATTAAAAGCTGATAAAATATTTGCAACAGGGGCACATTCAAAGTTGCTCTATCTACTGAGCCATCTAATGAAAGAAGTCTATAAAAATGGGCGAACTGCACTTCATTATGCAGTGTATTCCGGTAACGTTGAGTTTGTTGATGCGGTAATGAAAGCCAATACATCTGTTTGTTATATGTCCGATAAAGATGGAATGACAGCACTCCATCACGCCGCAGCAAAAGGTGCTTGTCGAAATACTAGAGAAATAGTGAGAACAATGCTTCGGCATTGCATGGATTGCTGGGAAGTGCTAGACGATGAGGGAAGAAATTTTCTTCATGTTGCTGCTCACCATGATAAAAACAATGTACTTGGATGTGTTCTTAGAGAGGTTCGTTCAGGTTTGGTGGTGAAGACAAATACAAGTATGATATATAGATAATAACGGAGAAGCACCTTGTAAAATGACCATTGGGCTCTCTAGTATTCCCAGTTCATGCGAGGATGAATTTATCGAGTTTGACAATGCTCATAACGGACAGGTATGGATATTGGTTTTCTCTACTCAAAAAAACTAATAATTCTTTTCTTCTTCTAAACCTCATGTACGAAACAAGTTGGGGCAGGCAAGAAAGGAAACACGAGGAATTTCCAAGTTGTCACCCAATTTAGTAGTATTATTCTCTGCCCTTTAATAAGGAAGGGCTTGTTTCCAGTCGGTAGTGTGTTTTTTGAGCTGTAGGTTCTCTTTTAGGATTATGTTTGTACGGGTGTACTATTCTTTTGATTCTTGCTTTATATTTGTTATCGTTCGCTATTAATATTTTTTATTTCTAACATTTCCTTGCGAGCTTTGAAACTTCATTTTTAATATTTTCTTTGCTACCGCTGGTTACTAATTCTAGACAGCAGCTGAAAACGAAAAATCTATGAAAGCCGGTCAGGATGAAGAAGCAAGAGAGGCATCTGAGGTTGAAGTAAGAAGAAAAATGATCAGAGAACGGGTACATTTTGATAGCCAAACCCTTGTGGTGGTGTCAACACTCATCGCAACTCTTGCTTTTGCAGCTAATTTCACATTACCTGGAGGTTACAACAGCGACGGACCACACAAAGGCATGGCCGTATTAGCTCATAAAACGTCTTTCGTCCTGTTTATACTTTCTAACACTTCGGCTATGGTTCTCTCCGCTCTGGCTATTTTCATCCAATTTGTGGGAAAAATAGTATCATTTTGGGTAGTTGACCCTGACTTCAAGTATGGAAACCTACTTGTGCTGACAATTTTTTGCAATCTGCTTTCTATCCTCTCAATGATGCTTGCATTTGTGACGGGAACCTATACAGTGTTAAGCCACTTACCCGGACTTCCAGTTCCTGTTTGTATTCTTGGTTGCATGTTCTTCTTTTTGGCTTACCTTGTGATCAAGAAGGAAATTAATTGGGTTGCTGATAACGATAGCAGCATTAGTAATAAAGATCGATGCTGATGCTGACCTGTTTCAGTCATTTGAATTTGCAGTGAAGCAGCTTGTGTAATTTGAAAGTTGTAACATAAAGAATATCTATATTCTGTTTTTATTTCTTTTCTTAATTACTCAAATTTTGTTTTTGTTTTTTTAGTACGGGCCTACGGGGGAGTCCAGGGGCAGACACCACTAAGGTGGAAGGTTTCTCTAGTTTAAGAAGATCAACTCCGAACTTTTCTAATTCTTTTGTTATTTACAACAATAATGCACCTATGGCTGATGAATCCCCATATTACTTAGCCATCGAGTATTGGATTACAAAGAGTTTGGATATATTCTGACTTCTGAGGGATAATCACTCGTGTCTGTACTCGTCTCGTTGTGCCCCTAAAGGAGAACAGCATAGCAACCAGCAGGGGAATAATAAGTTACACGACACACTCGTCGGACAACACAGACGAGACCAAGGGCATTTGATCAACATGGGAGAAGTAGACAACGATGGTTGCACTGAAAAAAAAAAAAAATTGGGCTTTTTTATTAAGTACCCCTGCTTTTCACATTACACTAAAAAAGTGCCCCCGTTTTTTATAAATTCGTTAAAGTACCCCATTTAATTCAAAAGGAAAATTCCATCCAGTTAAGTGCTAGGTGGCAGTTATCTTTCCAATTAAAAGTCCTATTTACCCCTGAACTACATCTCCTTGGTGGAGAGGGTAAATGATCCGACGATCCTGAAAACGGTGTAACGATCCTGAACCGGGCTCGACGAACCTGAAAGTGTTGTCACGATCCTGTATCGGGCTCGACGAACCTAAAATATGTTGTAGAAGGTCGATTTTCCTCCAACCAAAAACCCCAAAACACTTGAAATGATGAACCATTTTTGGGAAATGATGTAATGAACCTGAAAGCGGTGTAACGATCTTGAACTGGACTCGACGAACCTGAAAAATGATGTAGAAAATCAATGTGAAAATAAGTAAAGGGCAAATATGTAAAGTAAATTAGTCTTAACTAACACTAGATGAAAAAAACTAACGTGAGGGTACTTTAACAAATTTCAAAATAACGGGGACATTTTTTTTTGGGTTCCTGAGAGAGGGGTACTTTATCAAAATTCTCTTTTTTGTATGGATTATTACACTCTTCTAACGTTAAGATGGTAACTTGTCAGTGCGGCCACGAAAAAGTTTAAAACAACTGCGGTTGGTTGTGTAATTTGAAAAATTTAGTAATTGTTTTTTTTTTTTTTTTTTTGAAAGTTAATATATTAAAGCAAAAGGATTAGATAAGGATGTTAAGACTGTTGGCTGCCCTTATCTCAGTTGTAGTAACTGTGATATGAGAAGCTTCCAACATACTGTTGTCCTCAGGATGAGAATACAATTAGAATTTTAAAAACTAGAATCATAATCTAAAACATGATGAATAAAAGATGGGTGAGGACACGGAAGAACCTATGAGGGGGCTAAGTGGGGCTTTAGCCCGCCCCCTCACAGGTGGAGAAACTTTTTAGGGGAACGGTGTTTTGGGGATTACCCCACAAAGGTGGGGGACTACTTTGTTATATGAATGTCCACCCTAAATTTTAAGGGTGTCCTAAAATATTAGGGAAGACTAATCTGCCCTTATCCTAATTAAGGTTATAACTAATCCTAATAACCCACTAATTTAACCACTACCCACTAATCTAACCCCCTAAATTAAAACCTAAAATCAGTTTCAAAACCCTTTTTTTTTCTTTTATTCATCTTCTTCATCTTCTTTTTCTTCTTCTTCTCCTCTTCTTCGTATACATCAACGTTAATCGTCGATTCAAAAAAAAATCATCCTCGATTAATCAATTTTTATAAACAATGCGTTCGAAGAAGACACCAAGAATTCCAGGATTGAGTCCGGGTCTGGCTAATATAGCGAATCTCCTAAATCAATTTGAAGTTGATAAACAACTTCAAGCAAAGTTGGGAGACGAAGTCAAGCATCCAACATCAACCAAGAAGTCCGATTCGATTAAAATGAAAATCCGTAGGTAATTTCCTTCATACCCATTCCTTTGAATCGTTTTTTGGTGAAGAAATCGATTAGAAATCATCAAAAACCATTGAAAATGGTCGTTACAGTAGAGATCTCGACTAGGAGGAATTTTGAAAACCCTAGATTTTGGTAACCGAACTTTCAATATGAAGAACAGTTCGGCCAATTAGGAATTTTTAGGTAACCGAACTATGTAGTTCGGCAAGCTCGCAAAAAAAAAACGTAACCGAACTCCTTCTTTATATTAAAATTTTGAGTTCGGTTTAGTCGATAAATTTATATAGGTAACCGAACTTTGATAAAATATAGTTCGGTTACTTCGTAGTTTCTATGTGGTAACCGAACTTTGATCTGTCAACACCAAACTTGTAGTTCGGTGACTTCGCAACTTATACCAGATGACCGAACTTTAGTCTGTTAACATTTTGTGTTTGATGTAATCCCATGTTTAATTTTATTTTATAAGACAATATTCTGTTTAGCTAATAATGTGGTTTTCATTCATTAGGAACAAAGGAAAAAAATCTAATCCCCACCTAGCCGAAGATTTGAGAACTCCCACCCCTTGAGGTAGAATACATTTGGATTTCCGAAACCGTGGTACTAAAAATGCTAAACATGGAGGGAGGTCGTTACAGGAAGTCAATCAAGAGGTGATGGAGAATACAATTGATAATGTTATTGAAGAAGAGAATGATGATGAAGAAGAGAAAGGAAATGAAGACCAAGGAAATGAAGAGGAAGAAGAACAAGGTAAGGGCAAAGAAGGAGAAGGACAATAGGAAGAGAAGGATGAGGAAGAAGAGGAGGGAGAGGAAGAAGAGGAGGGAGAGGATGAAGAAGAGGAAGAGGAAGAAGAGGAGGAAGAGGAAGAAGAGCAAGAAATTGTTCTTGTTAAAGAGAAAAAGAAGCCGAAGCCGCCTTGTGATAGATACTCATACATTCCCCCTGATAATTTGTGTTTGCCACCAGTGAGCCAAACTTATGGTACTCCAAATGATGGAGGGGCCACATTGTTTGGCAACAAACACTCATGGGCTGCGAAGATCTATGCGAAAAAGGTATTCTTTAAGTTCATTCTTAACTAACAAAACGATTTTTTTTTTGGGACATGTTTCGTCAAGTATTAATAGTGTTATGTTATTTTCGTAGGATCATAATGATGCAGTTCGTATTATTCGTCGTCAAAAGGCGTCCAAATGGGATATTTCTTTGGAGTGTGACGAGTTTCAAGCGAAGGTTAAAGAATGTGTGTTTTGGAGAGATATTGAGTACGCACATGTGGATTTTGACGTTGTTGCCGTATCCGCATTTATCGAGAGGTATTATCCCGAGACATATACAATGCATCTTCCATTTGGCGAGATGGGAATTACTCCCGATGATTGCTCAAGAATCACCGGCTTACCAGTGGAAGGTAAATATCTTCGAGAAGGCTACAACCCCTCGATGCATTATGAAGCTCTTGAAGAATTGGCTCTAAAATGTCTAGGATGGGATGCAAGAAAGGCTCAATGTGAGTTTATACGTTCTGTGAGGTCCCCTAAACGTGGCGATGAGTATAATCCAAGAGAGGTAAATGGAGCATTGAAGAAGATGGTGAAGAATTACAAGTTGGTAAGGTTGAAGGAAGCATTTAGAGGGACAAGAAAGAAGGTGGAGAAAGGAAAGTTGGTGATGGACCAGGAGACCCTTAGGCATCATGTCACAGCTTATTGGTTATATCAGCTAGGAACCGTCATTTTCCCCGACACTTCTGGAAATAGGGTGGATGCACATTATCTAAAGCTTTTGGAGAATCTCGATGAGATTAACAAATACTCTTGGGCCACTGGGGTGCTTTCTTTTGTTCTAGGAGAGATGAGCAAAAGGTCGAGGATTAAGACAACTCAAATTGGAGGTTACTTAACTCTTATTCAGGTGACCTTTTACATTGTTAGTTAGCAAATTTTTCGCCTAAATTTTCTGCTTCCAAATCAATTTTCATGTATGTGGTTAATATTTTCGTATTTTTGCATAGGTTTGGATTTATGACCACTTCCCTTCATTGGGATTGGCTAGGGAAAAGACACCTTATCCCTATGACGAACCTACAGCATGAAAATGGTTGTTTTTGGATGCACAAAAGAAGTCTAAAGTAGAGCAGTTGACTTCGTTGAGGGAGAAATTGGATAAACTTACGGTGAACGATGTGGTATTTCACCCATACGCCGTACCCGATGATGTCCCTATAGATGAAAAAGATCTGAATGGTTTCTCTACCGTCTCGGCTTACTATGGACCAATTTGGTATCCTAATGGCTACGCAATATATAATCCAAGGAGAATACTAACACAACTTTGTTGTGTCCAAATGGATCCCGACGTGGTGAATGAAAATTTCAATTTGGTGGTTCAAGGTACAAAGAACACCGACAAATATTTTGTTCCAAAACATGAACCAACTCCTACGGTAGGACATTGGAATGCACTTCGTAACTACTACTTACCTTTAGGTGATTGTGTACCTTGTGGTGGAGATGTAAATGCATGGGATGAAGATTATATGGAGTTTTATCAAGAAATTAGTCATCCTTTTGTGATAAATAGAGAACAACAAGCTAAGACTGATAAGGCGAAGGGAAAGGAGAGGGAGGCTAAGAGAGCTCAGAAGGAGATTCCTATTTGTGGAGAAGAAGCAAAAATGTTATGGGATAATGTGGTAAGAAAATATCTTCTCTTATACTTCCTTGTTGTTTGAAAGTATTGAAAATATATTTACTTATGCTTTAAATTGGAATCAGGTGAAGAAGGGTACGAAATTGTTGAAGAAATGGATGGCTAAAATCCGTAGTGGAGAGCCGATGTCGACTAAGGAACAAACCTACTACTACAACGAGTGGGAGGGTCTTATAACTAGAAGAATGATGGAGCCAAGTAGGTCTAAGCAATTGAAGAGGGGTCGACAACAAGGAGAATGTTCAAGTTGCGCCTTGGAGGAAACCGGTCGAGTAGATGAAACCCCAAGTGATGAGGAAGTTCAACCTAAAACTCGTGGTAAACAAGGAAGTGGTAAAAGGGTTCTTCGTGGTGGTCGTTAGTGATTTCATATGGTTTTAGTTTCAAAAAACATCTTAGTTATGGATTTCGTATGGTTTAATTTCATATGTTTGTGTGTTTTAAACAATTAGTTAAGGATTTCGTAGTTTGGTATGTATAACAACTTTTATATTTGTTTTAGAACCTTGTTTGTGTTTTTAATTTTAATTGGGTTTGTGTTTTCAATTTTATATGGATGAAATTTTCAATACAGGATGTTTTTCGGCAACCTGAAATTTTAACACAGATAACCAAACTTAAAGTTCGGTAACCTGTGACTAATTAATGGTCACCGAACGGTTCTACACATTTCGTTATCACCAAACTCCTCTCCGGCTTCTTTTCCCTTTGGAGGAGGGATGAAACTTAGATGCTTTCAATATGGATCAATGTCGCTTAAAGGGATTACGCCATGCTCGTAGTTGATTATCATATGGCGACAAGGGAGTCCCATAGACTTCTTCATGTTACATACACACACCTCATCCCTCTTGGTTTCCCACTTATCAATCAACTCGACTTCTATAATCAACAACTTCATACATTGGCGAGATACGTTGTAATGGATTCCCTTGAACAATGGGTGGTCGGCATATTTTCCGGTCGTTTTGAATATACGGCTTTTTTAGAACTTCTCTTTAATTCTATCAATGTCGCGCTTGAAGTAATTTTCCATAGCATTCCACACGGTTACGAAATTATCAACACATCCAAAGAGATTCTTCTTCAACCGATGGTGAGCCGACTCTACTAAAATTGTCGCTTGATTTCCCAAGTGTTTATATTGGTTGGTATAGGCATTAACAAACCTCTCTTTGTGTGGTTCCAACCATTGGCAAAGAACATACGATACAACACCGGGAGAATCGGGAGTATCCCAATGGGCGATAAACTCCGCAAGATTTAGATGATACTCTTCCTCGGTAAGAGACCAACACAATGATTCCCATTCACCTTTGAAAGCAACCCATTTAGCGTAATTTAGATCGTATTGTTTTTCAACTACCTCTTTTGCATCCGCTCATTCATGTTCCGCTAGCATCTTAATCTCTTCATATCCTTTTTTCTTGGGTGGACAAATTATTGGCTTGCACCTATTTATCAAATTACACCATATATGGAACGTACAAAGCATATTGTGTGCTAATGGAAACACCACCTCTATTGCATTCATCAATGCGACTTCATTGTCGGTGACTATAACCCCGGGAATATCATCACCTCGGAAGATTGCCTTAACTTGTTGTAGTGCCCAAATGTAACTAGGTTCTTGCTCGTCCCTTATGAAACAAAACGCCACGGTAAACGGTGACTGCGTCGAAGTACGCCCAACAATATTGAATAATGGCATCTCTTACTTGTTCGTCTTATAAGTACAATCCATTATGAGAACTTCATGAAAGCATTGAGCCAATTGAACACTCGTTGGATGCGCAATGAAGAGTTGTGTTATCTCTCCGTCCAAATCCACATCCTTTTGAACCGCGTAGTCTTTCTTTGGCCAAAAAAAACAATTGTTGCATCACTTGTCTATCTCTCCATTCCTTCTTTCTAATTGTCACAATTGCATTACAAATGGTGGACAAAGATGAGTGGTTATCCTTGTTATCCTCCTTTAGTATTTGGAGCATTTGAATCGGTGAAAGACCCATTTTCCTCATTTTAGCTACCTTGTCCATCTCTTCAGGAGTTAGCTTGGACGCCATGAAATGTCCTTCAAGATGCTCCGGACGAGGGTGGTTATGACAACCTTCCATAACCTTGTAGAGAACCCATCCACCCAATTCTTCGTTGTAATTAAATGCAAGATTGAATGGGCATTTAATCTTCTTTGAGAAAGTTTTGTTCTTCCTATTTGTCTTTCCTTTATAAACATAACCCTTCCTCTTGTGGCTTTTATCGGGATCACCGCTTCTCTCACAAACCATTTCAAAGCGGGTTTTTCTTTCTCTCCCATTCAATACTAATACGCACATGTCTTTTAGTGCATGTTGTCTAGCCCAACTCTTTTCCTCTAAAGGACTTTTGAATACCAAGTCATTCATGTAGTGATGGGACGTGTCATCGTACAAAATATCAACAGGGGTAGGTTGATTTTCCATTGGTTCTATTGGATCAGATGCAACCTACGAGTAATAGCACAACGTCAATACCAACTAAAAATAAGAAATACTTAAATTTTCGGCAATGTAAAAATAAAAACGATCCTGCCGAACAAAAAGTTCGGTTATGAAAAAAAAATTGCGATCTTGCCGAACTTGTTCTTTGGAATTTTCTATGGTATAGTTCGGCAACATAATTACTACACTCGACTAAACCGAACTGCAAAGTTCGGTTAGCTATTCAATGAACGTGATTTGCGAGCTTGCCGAACATAAACTTCGGTAACAAAGGGACTAAACTCGACTAAACCGAACTATTAACTGTATACTCTATAAAATTAGTTCGGCAACGTTTTCTGGAAAAAGATAGCCGAACTCTCAAAAACCTCCATTAAAATAGAGTTCGGTTACCTGCGTATGCTGAAATGAGTAACCGAACTGCACATACAGGAGAGTTCGGCTGCCTGTTTTGCAGAATTGCTAACCGAACTACTTTCACCTAGCCGAAATTTCTTCCTGAAATTTTCGATTTGGTCAATTTTTTGCACAATTCAAGCTACATTAACTAAATTTGAGACATACCTGAGTACCCATAACTGCATCTTCTGGTTGTGGCTGATAAAATTCATCATTCTGGTCGTTAGGTTAAGTTTGGGGTAAATAGCTTTCATCATCTAACAAATAACTCATATCCGGATCATAAGAAATATTGACAAATATATTAAGAGATGAAGGAGGTTCTGATTCTGAGGAGGAGGTATCATCACATGAATCACTCATATCATATTTACTAAATTCAAAATAAGATTTTGAGGGTTCTTCCCTCTTTTTCTTCATCTTTTTTTCTTCTTCTTTTCTTCTTCTTCTTCTTCTTCTCATTCTAACAAAACTATCCTATTAATAACTCACTAATCACTAACTAATCAGTAATTAATCATTACACTAACACTAACTAATCAATAAACTAACCAATTTAATTACCAAGGGTAAATTTGGTATTAAAAAAAATAGATAAGGGGTGACCCAAAATTACTTCAAATGTCCTACCAAAAATAAAAGAGTAGTCCCCCACCTATTTTGAGTAGTCCCCAAAACATCGTTCTTTTAGGTTATGTCTTTGATAGAAATGTAACTTTAGCCCGGTCTAAATTGATAGTAGCCTACTACTTAGCCCACTTTTCTTCGGTAGACTATAAATTTCTTTCCATGGCCATTTTTTTGTTAAATGATTTTGTTTGTTTTAGAGTTTAGTTATCTACCTATCTAGTATTTTTTGTGTGAATCATGATTAGCCATTAACTTCGTGGCTCGTTTTAGAAAAGAAAAAAATTGCGGCCGCTTTGCATTCCAGCCCTACCCATCGTAGAATTCTGAGTCCGTCCCTGGGTGTGGACACGGTAGATATGATTTGTTTCTTGGGCATGCAAGGGACAACGGCCGCCTGGCTTTTCATGCTCTTCATCATACTGCCAGTGTTGCTCGTCAAGGTGGAACAGCTGTGATAGAGAATGTGATGCAAAAGTGTCAAGGTTGCTGCTGCAAGTCACTAGACAATGAAGAATCTTTCATGTTGCTCCACAGAATAAATAATTTGCTCGTGCTGTTCCAAAATGTTTGTTTATCCAAAGTTTGACTATGGAATCACACTGTGGCATCTGGTACTCAAAAATTGACTATCTTTATTCTTGATTAAAGATACGGGGAGCAAACATAGGAGCATCGGCCGCAGTATAGAGAACCACACCTGAGCATCTTTTTTCTCAGATGTAATGATTGACATCGTTACATCATTTTTCTCCTTCAGCTTTGCTGCCTTACTTTTTGTGTAAAAGAGAACCACACCTGAGCATATTCGAAAAGCCAAACGATACACCCCATAGTGAAGCTGCACAAAACTTAAAAGAGTAGCTGTTGTTCGTCGAAGACGGGATGCTGTTCAATGAAACAAGGGACCTCACCAACCCATCCCGTGCAATTCAAGCCGAAGGCTCATCCACATACAGCAGCTACAGGCTAAACTATATGCTAGGAAGGGGTGAGTCGTGGAAGGAGAAGATTCAACAAGGATGCAGCAAAGCATAACATAGCTTGTGTTAAGCTGAAACTACGATGAAAATAATGCTAACAGTGCAACATCAGAAACACACTTCATTGCATCTTTGCAGTATCAATTAACTTACAATAGCTGCACAAATGACACTGCAATTAAGCCAAAACTTTCTGGCTACACTGAGCCTCAAATGCCAATACTTGTATAATACGAGCGTGAATAAATGATTAAAATTCTGATTAGGAGCATGAAACTTACAGCGCAACAATGACAGTTGAAGACAACAGGCCATCTCTGAACTAAGATATCTCGCCAACCAGCCACACAAATCAACTCACAGCATTCCACTTCCAGAAGCTGAAAAGTATCACTGGCTAAAACTTTTAGATTAGGATGGTAAGGGGTAACAAATGGCGATCAACCAGCAAATCATAAAACAAAAATGGGGAATAATCCAATTCCAAATAAAATCTTCCTTGATAACGAACCAGTAATTCCTTTTACAAGTGTCATAAAACAAAATTGTAATATTGAACTAACATGTTACAGATGTTGCTCAGCGATAAAAACATTCCTGAACAACTTAAGCAGAAAATGTAAGACTATCAGAAGCACCACAAAGCCAGTTTCTGATCTAATTATGCAACAAGAAGCTCCTTCAACGATCACGGCCAATCTTAATTTATCTTTGACGGCGTGGTGGTGGCATTAGTAGTAGGATTAGTATCGTAATACATATCAGCTGACGAAGTATCTATATCGTTCAGGCCTAACTCTTCATTTTGCGCCCAAGTTCTCTCGTACTCCTCAACTAAATTCACAATAAGAAATGATGGTCAGTAAAATATTACAAATAAAAAAATACCAACTCTGTGCAACTAAAATACACAAAAACAGAAAAATCAGAGGCTACATAGCAATAGCTACAACTATTATAAAGCAATGACCCACCCCCCACAAGCTTTTCAAAAACATAAGTTCAATGGTGTCCACCCACTCATAAGAGGATATGAAAAACACAGGACACCAACAACGATCGCACTGTCTGGTTGTTTGGTAATCAGGTCAGTTTATTACACTGATGCCCACTCCACCTAGTGAATTCTGTTCATTACACTGAGCAGAAATTGAACTCACTAACACAGACCAGCCAATAGTTAATGAAACCACCCACCGTTATCAATTGGCAACCCCAGAAAACAAATGTACATATGTTTTTAATAAAGTATATTCTCTGCTCAGACCAACCACAATTTCCAGATTAACCGAACAATAAACAAGTATAAGGAAAAGAAAGAGGTATGAAGGTAGGAGATAAGCATACAGATTAGCTGATGATCGTCTTCAATGGCCTCGGTAACTGGTGATACAAATGATCGTGCCAACCCATCATCAAGGATTAAAGTCCAAGGCTCCTCCACATTCAGAAGCTGTTGATAAGTTTAATACAAAAAGGGAAACTAGTCAGGAAGGGACTAGTTTAAATACAAGATATAATCTATAAAGCAACTACTGCACTGGTCGTTTCTGGTGTTTGACACTGATATAAGGCATGAATAAAAAACAAAAACAAGTGCCTACTGCAGCATCTGATACATCACATGTGTACCAGTGTTGAAATTGGCCAAAAAAAAGTACGCTGTCAGTTCTACATTGAACATCATAAGGTAGGCTTTAACAGAAAGTGCCTAGTAGTATAAAATTATGCGAGCTTCAAGTTCAGAACATGAATCTGTTATTTCTAAATACTTGAAGAAAATCATGTATTACTTGCATGAGGTAAAACTGAAATCATAGAACAGCAATTACAAGAATTCACCTTGCGTAGCCTTTCACTGAATTCTTGCCACTTGGTTTTTGTCCATGGATCAGAACTATCGCCACCACAGCTAAATCCCTGTACACAGTCAAGATCTGCAACAAGATGACACATTCAACCAAATGTAGTAGTAAGTACAGGCTGTACGACAGTCGAGACCACTGGTTTGAAAAACATTATCTATCTAAGACGCTGCAACTGCAGATTTAAATCTATCTAAATGTTCAAAGTTGTAAAAAGTCAAGAGCTTTAGTCCCTCGTTTGATGATAGTACAACAGTTCTCATGTGCACTTTCATGGCCCAAGACAACGGCTGCAGATAACTTAACCCTTTAACTGTTTTCATATATGCAATCAATTAAGTACGAAAAGGCAAATGCAGGTCGGTGCTAAAACTGACCCATAAACTTAATAAAAAAATCAAATAAAGGCCCGGATTAACATTTCATGTCGAAGTAGAAACAGAAACGCAACAATGAAAAAGAAGAGTTGCGAATTACTTACTTTCACAAATTTTTGTAATCAATCCTTCTATTGTCGTCACAAGTCCACCTAATGTGCCACACCCCAACTCCAAGTCAAGTTCTGGCACAGACACGCTTGCATGATCTGACTGATAATTACCACATGAACTAGTTTTAAAAAAATTCCTAAAACTACGTTTAAAGGTCATGAACACATGAAACCTCTCAGTTAAGAGAACAAAACAAGTAAACATACTAAACAACATTCATGATTAAGAATTGATAAGAATTCAAAATATGATATTAAGTTCTCATTCACACCTACCTGTACAAGTATTTAGTCCTTAAGACATCTAACAGATAAATTCGTAAGACACTAACAAATGATTAGTTTGTATACAACCGTACAAATCTCAATTAAAAAAGTGCAACAGAAGTTCTTGGTCGTGCACCAAAGTTTATATCTGGTTAATGCTACATCATATACAAAGTAGGTTAATGACACCGGGTAGTCACATACATGTCCATCTAAGTCTACAGCGAAGTGTCTCTCCAACTTGAGATGATAAAATCGAAGGAAACATGTCTGTTGAAGCATGACATGGACTCTGTTCTAGCCAGGGGCGGAGACAAGGGTTGACTAACCCTGGCTCTAGCCCCCCCTAAAATCATTAAAACCACAAAACAACCCTTGTTTTAATCATGTAATTTGTATTTAGTCCACATAATTTTTATATTTAGTCCACTAATGTTATATAAATAAAATTTCAGTCCCCCTCATTCTAAATTTCTGGCTCCGCCACTGGTTCTAGCTCCATACAGAAAAAGGTTCTGGCATCAAAAAAGTAATGAGATATGGGTAAAAGTCTTAAGTCTGAAACTCAGTAGGAATAGAACTATTTTTCTTCATCTCTAAACAATTCTATCTCTGAAGGTATTATCTATTTGTACTGTCATCCTTCTAGTTTAACCGAAGTTGTAGAACATGCAGTATCAAAGTTGATTAAGCATCGAGTGAAACAACTTTCACAACAGCTGTGTTAAAAGTCTAATGTAATCATGATAGGAGCCGAATTGCTAACATGCAAAACTTATAAAAACAATTCATAAGAACAATTGGATGACAAAAGGTAAAGGCATTTATCAACTCAAACAAGTATCTCTAAACCACAGAAGTTTCAGATTTTTAAGGTTGATATTGAGTACACGCAATCAAGCAGATGAGATAACACAGACCTTTATCACATCACGGCTTAGGTCAGCCTGGTTCTTAACAAGAACTGTTATCTTCTTTCCTTTTTCAGGGACGTGGCCACCAGCTTTCAGCTGTTGCAAAAAAGAAAAAAAATGTAATAACTAAATTATTAGAAAAGGCCAAAAGCAACGGTGAAATGAAAACCTATTGTAGAAACAGACCAACCTCAGAATTTCGGTAACCACAACCGTCACAGGTTGACGCCATGATGATCACTTGTTGGAAGTATGGAATATCTGATAACATTAAGGATCAACTGAAAGCAAATAGATACAAACAAGTATCCATTTTTGGTTTCATATAAAGAGTACCATGAACAATTTTAACTAAAAGTTTCGATTGAGATTCCTAAAATGACACCATGAACTTGAAAAACATTGATATCACTCCTGCACCTATCATTGCTTTAATGGAATTTTGCGTGCCAGAAACTGGTCTAATAGATAGTTCCTAGCACAAAACACAGACTCGAACGAAATGCAAGCATACAATCAATTTTCTTGATGAAGCTCTCTTCTAAAATCTAAATTTAGGCTTTAGCCTTCTAAAACCGATATGACTGGACATGATAGGAAAAAGAAGTTCCTTCTCAAGTGTCTGCGAAACCAATTCCCATGACAAATCGCGAACAGGTAGCACTCTCTTATAAAATTATCATATATTGAAAAAAACAAATATTAATAAAACAAGAACAGATAGAAAAGGATACTGAAGACAAACATTCGGGTTTCACATGGGATAGCACAAGATCCGCAAGTCGATGGGAATGTCATTACCTATCCAAGAAAAGTGTGAAGTGCTTAGCAAAGTACACGCAATCTAAGATTTGAAACAGCACCCAATCACACTTACAAATTTGACTTACCTCATCTGGTGTCGAATACCTAAATAAGGATGCAGCAAAATTCTCACTGTTACCCTGAGCGATAGACCGTTGAAAGGCCACAGCTCCGACTGACCCATGTGGCACTTTTGTTGTTCCATCGGGACCATTACCTTCTCCTTGTGACGCATTACTCCCAGTCTGACCTTCTGAAGATGGGTCAACAACAAAACCCAACATGACTTGCTGCTCATCAGTCCTCTCATAAAACTTAAGGGTCAACGATGGGTCCACAGACGGAGCAAACCTAGAGCAATAAACAGATCCATCAACTTGATATTAGACACGCATACAAATCAGAGAACTTAATATCGACCAATACGATGAAAACTCGAGATTGTAAAACCATATTGACTATCATCCACTATGACAAAACCAAACGATTACCAAGGCCTATGAAATTTGACAATTCACAATTTAAAATGTTATTCAGCATAAGCAATCATCATGTGTCTAGTAAGGACACTAATCTAACTCCCCACACCCTATAGCTGCCGGCAGATAACACTTAGCATTAACACCAACCCAGACCCTCTGATTGCAAAAAGACACTTGAGCAATTCAGCAGTTCAAAATAAAAATATTAATAATTAACAAGTGGCCAGTAACCTTCACTATCAGTCATGAGTTATGAGGCCTATTGTTTCACACTTCCACCATTCCTCCAAAACATAAGATTTGACTCGATTAGAAAGCCTCAATAATATTTGATTCTGAAAAATATCCATCTATTTTTTGTTACCTTACGTCACTTCAAATGCAAAAGGATGGCCTTCAATGCATTTCAGTTTTTCCAAACAAAAATTACCATGTGCAATCATTATCCCTTGACATGTGCAGGGGTCATACTATATCACAAGAAAATCAAGCAAATGAAACCAAAACAAAAAGTCATCAACTAGACCTAAAAACAAAAGACACGTAAGAAATTTCCATGCTTTGACAAGTAAAACTCAAAACAGAGAACTCATCAAAATGTAAAAAACAAAAAAAATTGAAAAAAAATAAAAGAAAATTAAATGATCGAAACAACTAAATTGATAATTCAACCAAAAGCAATATCTTACGGGTTCTCGATGAAGCTGTTTCCCGATGGATCGTCAAGAATGAAGGTGAAGGATACATCTCCTTTTGCACAGGAATTCAATTTCACCAAAAAACGATCTAGAGCTTCAGCTGTCTCAGGATCCACTCTCTGAGAAATAAGAAACAAAAGATTAAGTAGCTGTTTAAATGAAGATATTAGGTTCCATCACAGGAATAGGTGTTCTAAAATCAATGCACCTTTCGTTCATCTTGAAGGGCTTCCAATTCGTTGACAGCTCGCAACAATACGCCCTCAACCTGGAAGAATACCATAAATTAGTGCACGGCAAAATGGGGAAACCCTACACCAAGTCATGGACAAACAAGCTCAACAAGAAAACTTTGTTTTATTTTGATGATAATCAGCTTAAAGAACTTGCCTTAACTTGGATTAACAGTTCCACACTAAAAGGGATATTCTTCGTAAACACCTTAGTGAGTCCCCAAAAGTAATTTGTAGGAATCTTTTGGGGATTCCAATGTATCAGAAACTAGAACGAAGAATCTTCAAGGGTATGTATTTAGTATTAACGCAAATCTATAAACAACTGAATACACGAAACAGAACTATAGGACAAAATCTTTGTATGAGCGGTATTTCAATCACTTCTTCTCCAGCATTAGTTGGACTACAGATTATTAAATTCCATATGTGTTTCTTTTATATATGCTAGAGATGATCACTCTAGTTTTTTAGAATCAAACCTGTTCTTGTGTCAGAAACTGGTAAAATATAAGAAAAATATTTGAATATCATAAATTGAGCTATGAAGCACCACCAGAAAACAAGAAAACTGCATCAAGCTTCTAGAGTACATAATATTATCTAACCACAAAAATTTGTCCAAAAAAAAAAAGATAACTACATATCAGGATGAAAACGACCTACCGTTGACAATGTACCGCGTTGAGCTTCTGTTGGAATTTCAAAATCCAGTTCTGGTATCTGCAAATGAAAATAAGAGAACACAATAGAGTCGGGAGAATTGCATGGCAAAGTAAAAGAAGCTCTACAGCATGTACCAAAAGAAAGAACAAAACCATATCATTACATTGGCTTGATCCTGGCTCATCTGATTGACAAAAAGGAAGCTTCCGATTTCTTAAGTGTTAATAGTGCTTTGCAAGTGCCTCTCTAGAATCCTAAATATTGGTCTTTTTTAAGAGCTTCCAAAGTTCTACGTGTTTTTGTAGGGCCAAGGCAAGTTACCCACCTCACTGTGTCATCAGATAATTTAACTTCATGTTTCAACCAGAACTACCTAACAGCACAGTGAAAACATAGAAGGGAATTTAAGGCAGTAAATTGACTAAGCAGCATCTCCAAACTGGCTCGTTCATGTACCACAACTCATTTGCGTATGCATAAAAACAGATCTCAGGTTCATAGCTAGACTAGCGATATTATTCATTGGATTAGATCAGCAAGTCATATTGTATTTGGTTGAGTATTGTAAGCCACATGTCAGGAACCAGATTTGAACTGGTGACACGAGGATATTCAGTCCTCTGCTCTACCAGCTGAGCTATCCTGACCCTTCTTAAAGCATTATCCCAAAACAGAATGACCAATGGAAAAAGACATGTTGCCTATTAATCATCAGCAACTGATTTCCCGCATCCCAGTTTTGGAAATTTGACCTTCGTGTGTAATCATTTATGTAGGCATGTTGTTTATGGTTTACCTATCCAAAGACACTTACAGACTCTAATATGTATTCATGAGTTTACATACCCTCTCATAACCAAGTGCAAAATGTTGCCTAAAAAATTCGGCTGACGTGAAAGATATATTGCCAATTCGCAGACAAACTAGTAGCAAGTGATTTAGAAATTCATAAAGTACCTTAATGGTGGCTGAATCAGATTTGACCACCTGCCGGTTGAGCATCTGCATAAAGAATGCAACCAATTGTATTAACCTTCCATAAGAACAAACCCATTCGCAAAAATTATACTGAAGCAACCTTCTAGGTTATCTACAAATCTCAGACACATGCTTATTAAAAAATAGTAATAATAATAATAGATAAAGCTTTCATTGCATGTGCAACACCATGTAGAACACAGCAAAAAGTTCTCAAACACTACTCTCCAAATATTCACTAGCCAATATCTACTTTGGAATGGATAGACAAAAATAACATAGATGCAACAAGTGGTATCCAGCTCCAGCAAGATCGATATTTTTGTTTGAGGTGGCATACCTTCTGATCACCCGCCGGGACCTTGAGACTATAAGAACACCCTTTAGGTTGGAGCTGACCAGCAAACTGAACCTCGTTGTTCCTAAAAGCATAGTTCAGCAATTAAAAGAAGAAAAAAAATCAAGTACCTATCATATGTGCAAATTAAATAATTTAGCAAACTACCTCTCATGACAATGTGGGCATTCAAATGCCATCAACACTACCTGAAATCAACACATAGATAAGTTAACTGTACATAAAAATTGTTCTTAGCTAAGTCAATATCTTCAGTAAATCATAAAGTTTGTTCCTTTTCTTCGACATACCTCCCGAAAGTTAGGAATCCGCGTTAATAGTATACTTGTCATACCCTGTTAAGATATTAACACAGACCAGAAATATCAATATCATGATAATGTCTAAGACCCTAATTACAAACAAAACTGAATAGCACTAACCAACAGAAAAGTTTACACCTTTTCGATGAAATTTCATGAAATTTTAATAAAACATTCAATTAAAACACATTCAAATTGAAAAAAGAGAAAATTATCAAATAATGGATTCTGAAAAAATCTTACATTCATGAAATTTCACAGAAAGTTTACACCTTTTCGATGAAATTTCATGAAATTTTAATAAAACCGTTCAATTAAAACACAATCAAATTGAAGAAAGAACAAATTATCAATAATGGTTTCCGAAAAAATCTTACGTTTTCATGGCAACGCATACAAAGACTTTCAATCTGATGAAGTGGTGTTTGTGAATCATCTTCAGCAGAAACAGCTTCAACTGCAGATCTTACATCAGTTATAGGAATTGGATTATTACTTGAACTCATTCTTATTAATCTCTTTTTCCCCCAACAAATATGATTCCTTTTAGGGTTTAAGAGGTTTTAGAGTTTGAAATTCGAATTTGGAGATGAAAATTAGGTTTAACAAATTAGGGTTTTTGTCTGTGTTACAGAACGAGAAAACTCTAGAGAAAGGGGCGGCAAGAAGACTCAGAGTCGAGAGTAGAGAAAGAGGCAATGGATTTTATGCGGGTTCTCTATTTAGAGCTCGTGGCCCTAAACTAGTAATCCGTGTCGGGTCTGATAGTCAGGTTTAACGGTTCTGATTCTTATGCTGGGTGCATACACCTTGAAAAATAATTGAGTCGAAAGTCGGAAGCTAGTTTGGTAACAAAATTCCGAAATGACTTTTAAAATTAAAAAATAAACTTTTGTGAAACAAAATCTTTTTATTTCAGACTTCTGAGATTGATTTTCATTTCTGTTTCTGGTATCCAGATAACCTCCTGATGGTTATGACTTAATCAACGCCGGACCTGTTGAGAGAGTTGAGTACCCACTAGATATCATATACTCAACGGTTGCTCGATCGGATACAGTATAAGTCAATATTAGTTGGTTGTCTTCTTTTTTGGATAAAAAAGAAATTTTATTTTGGTTTATTGTGGTACATCCACTTCAAATAAAGCAACAAGCTAACAAGAAAAATAAGATTGTTCCTTAACAAAAAGTTTCTCTTATAACTTTTTTCGAAAAGGCATTAGTTGTGTCGTTGACATCCCTCCTGACATGGAAAAGATTTGGGGTTGATAAAGCAGAAAAGACCACCAAGCCATTTCCATTTCCAATCAATTCATTATAATTGCAAAACCATAAAATATGTGTAATGAATTCTTCAGTTTTTTGTTTACAGAAAGAGCATATAGAAGCCAGAATTAAACTTTGTCTTTTTTATATTTTCATCTGTGGCAACTACTCCATTCACCAATTTCCAGACATTACTGGACATACTAAGGTGAACACTTGATGTCATACTTTCTGAGCACATTCTATTACTGGGAATCTTTGCCTAATACAATCCACCACTAAAAAAACAAAAAATCCTCCGGTAAGTACCAGTCCATATCGTTCTATCCTTCCCACCATCCAGGATAGGAATTTCATTCATATCAACCAAATCTAAAAATTCATATCAAATAACTCATTCACCAAAATTAAAAACTCATTTACTTTCATGTCAGGATTTTACTACGTGTTTGCATTGTCAGGATAAATCTCACACAAATCTTTGTCTTGGTCCCATTTAAATTGCCAAACTGATACATTTTATCATCACCCACTATCCATCTAGCTAGACTGATTCTATAGTTCATTCAAAGTCACTTTACTCCTGGATATATTAAGGATTTCCTGTAATAACCAATACACTCACCTTGTTGATTCATAAACTTAACTTGGAAAATCTGGACCACTGATCCCCACCATTCGGCATTCTCTAAACTAATTTCATAAGTATGATTCATTGATTACCTCTAACTTCTTATATCTAACCCCCCCCCCTTTGCAATTTGAGAGCAAACTACATCACATTTAAAAATATTTGTCTTTTTCACATATGGGTCTTCGGACCATAAGAAGTTCCCGATTATTCTTTCACCTCTTTTGAAGTAACAAATTTCAACTTAATCGATAGAAGGGAAACCCTATAACTGGAACGGAGGAAGTGTGCATGCTCTCTTCCTCTAGACCTACCTCAAATTATGCGTAGTTTCATTAAACTCTGCTTGAGACAAGTATTTATCTATTAATTGACACCTTATCTGTTTCAATTTGATTCGTAATCTGAATCTGACTCAATGTCTGACTTGGCTAAAAAAAAAATATTCTCTATTTAAAATATGTGGTCACCTTTCATTCTTTTCTCACTTTCCACGGAGTTGAGGAAGAATTAGCGAAATAGAATGACAGACAAACGATAATTTGTAGTTGCATTATTTTTCGTTACTTAATTATGAATATTTTTTTGGTATATATATATGTTTGTACCCATAAATATTTCCAAGCATAGAACGCAATAGGTTTGATGATGATGAATACTAGGGTTTTACACAAAACAGGCATAAATATAAGAGACACGAATTTAACGTGGTTCGGCAAGTTTTGCCTACATCCACAGACGAATCCTCGTAGGGAGAGATATTTTATTGATGTGATTGATACAATTGATTTATGATCCCTTTCAGGGTTTGATGGTGTATTTTCATCTATCCGGGCGTGTCCCCTTAGGGTTATAATTCCCCTCTATTTATACAGTTGAATATCTGGGTTAAATCATATTTTCGAGATAAACTTCATATGGAAGCAACTTTGTCTTCAAGTCATCCAGAAACTTAAAGAATCTTCTTCCAGGGATTTTACACTGGATCGGTGGAAACGGGCCGAATCGATATGGGTTTGCGAGTTTGACCAATAACCTTGACTTTGACTGGTAGGGTTGACTTTCGCTGTTGACTACGACTATCGATCTTTGACTGGCAGATTGCCTTGACTGGAGACATGACTGGAGACTGGATGGAGGCTGGCTGGCAGCGCGGCTAAGTACATGGATTGAAACTAGTTGGCAGCACGACTAACAACATGGCAAGATGCTGGTTGGCTGCACTGCTGGCAACATGGATGGAAACTGGTTGGGAGCACTGCTGGAAACATGTATGGAAACTGGTTGGCAACACCACTGGCAATATGGATGGAAATTAGTTGGCAGCATCGCTGGCAACATGAATAGAAATTGGTTGGTAGCACCACTGGAAACTTGTCTTCGACAGTTGACAAACGGTTGACTTTTATCGTTGACCAAATGTTGACTTTGACCATTGACCGGTCGGAAGATTCGGTAGCCTGCATACTAAGTTGTTTGGCTGAATGGAAGACTTAAAGGAGGGCCAAATGGTGGTTCCTATAGCAATCTTGTCCAATATTATGGCATTTTTACTCATGGTATAAACATCGATCGCTCCCTCTTAACCTCCAACTTGTTGTGGGGTTAAGAAGTTTCGTTTCTCTTGGTCCATGACAGAATTTGCCCCCAAATGTGGATTATTGTTATTGAAGTGAGTGGCAACCTTCCCTCGTTGTTCGCAAAAATCATAACCAAGACGGCCCAAGTGAAGTTATTGTGATTAGAAGATCGAAGGCAGCAAGTGAGCATGAACCATTGTTGTAGACAAAAACGGGACTGAAGACCGAAATGGTCTGCAACGGAAGCGTAGTACTGGAGAGGAGTAGTTGCATGTAACTGGAATGCAATGGTTGCGGGCGAGAGATGACCCGAACTGTGACGGACCGGAAAATTCCGCCTGGCGCGTTTGGACGCGCAGGCCATAAGTCCCCCAATGCGCCATGATGATGCTACGGTCCGGGCCTTTAAGCTAGGAAAATGCACGTCCATTTTCCCTTGCAAGCATGCTCGTGGAGCATGATGCAGCTAACTTATCTTTCATACCGTTCCTGTGACGGACCGGAAAATTACACCGCGCATGCCTGGGCGCGCAGGCCATAACATCCTTGATGCGCCATGATAATGATACTTAATTACAGGGCCTTAAAACTAGGCAAATGCACGTTCATTTGCCCTTGCAAGCATGCTCGTGGAGCATGATGCAGCTAAATTAACTTCCACACCGTTCCAACTTACCCTTGTTTCCGCAAAGGGTTTATTAAGAAAATAAAAACTTTCTTAAAACGGCAAAAACAACCTTTTGAGGCCCTAAACAATGGAATTTGGCTAAAATTCCAAGACCGTGATGCTTAGATCACATCTTGATTGTTGGGTCGTTTCCAATCAATTTAGACCCGTCTTAAGCTAAATTAAGACAATTGTTTTTTTAGCCTCCAGATAGGCTATAACTTGCTCATCTGCATCAACTTGTCTCATCAAGTTTGGCCACAATCATCTCATGTGTCGAGCTACCGAGCCAGATGATATGAGAGGCCAATGTGCCGCAATCATCTCCCAAATAGATGATATGAGCGAAAAAGTGCTGGACCGGCAATGCTGCAACTCATTGTGGCTGCCCATGTACCCTTCCCTACTATAAAGGGATCAAGCACAGACCATAGTTCATCAATGAAGGGACAGAAGCTTAAGCCAACTCATTTGCGAGGCCCTAGCCAAGAAATAATGGTAATGTCCTAGTCCGTATAAGCCGTTCCGTCAAAATGCATAAGGAATATGCATCATCGAGTCTGTGGCGTAGCATAGTAATGTCCATGCTTAACATGCTCGACTGGAAAGTCTACGTAACTATAAATGAGGCCTAAGCATCATTTATACCGTTCCGGCTAAGCTATGAAGCTTACTAGGTGCATGGTCTGCACATGCACCTTCAACCAAGTACCCCTCCCTATATATGTTAACTTGACATTTTTACAACTTAGATTAGGGGATCAAAATGACTTCACCAAGTCCCACTTTTACTATTCATGGCCGTTGCTATATATTTTCCAAATACCCGGCCATGATGGTTGTTCACTGTTCACTGCCAACCCGATGTCCAGCCATGATGGCTGTCCGCTGCCAACCCGATGTGCATCCATGATGGCTGTGCATTGTCAACGCATTGGCCAAGGGCCAATGTTCCTTTTTCTACGCAACGGAAGATTTGGATGAAGCTTCATCTTGGGCCATGGTGCATATTTTAGCATGAGCCATGCTAAAAAATACGGGGTGTTACAATATTCACCCCTTTAAAGAAATTCGTCCCCGAAATTCAAAACAAAACTATTGTGGACTAACTCTTCGGTATGGATTTCCTGAGAAAAAGTCTCATACCAGATGCTCAGAAATCACGGGTTTCTTCAAGTTTTCATGAACAACAATTTAGACCTTCTGAGCAAACGTCCCATACCGCCTGCCCAGGAATCCAAAAGAGTCCACAACGTCACCAAGATTCTCAATTGTCCAATTGCCAAAAGGGTATCTCAACAATGTATCCTAAATGTTCATCCCATACTACACACTCAGGAGTACCTAAAGTTCACAAGGTTGATGCGAACAAATCTTGTACTGTGTGGAAACAGGATCCAGTTGCCCACCGTCCCTGACGGTCATCCTGGTTGCCACTTGTAAGTGGGATGCTAGCCGGGCCTGACAACGCACCATTGGCCAGTTTCCAACGTATGGGGATGATCAGTCACATTGTCTACCCACCATCCCAGACGGTCTTCCGGATATCCACTCGTGAGTGGGGTGCCACTTAGCCCAGGCAAACTCACAACACTCAAACAAGCTCAACTTGATTCGCATAGTAACTGGCATAGCAGTTACAAACTCCTTTCCGCGCAAAAGTTCCCCTACTCTCAACCTTTATTTCCTTTTTTGAAGGAAAATTACTCGTTGACGAGTCCACTACGCACAGTCCCTAAAGTTATCTCAGAAGTTGCACTGATACCAACTGTGACGGATCGTAAAATTATGCTTGGAGGCTTGGACGCGCAGGCCATAACTCCCCCGATGCGCCTTGATGATGCTACGATCCGGGCCTTTAAGTTAGGAAAATGCACGTCCATTTTCCCTTGCAAGCATGCTCGTGGAGCATGATGCAGCTAACTTATCTTCCACACTGTTCCTGTGACGGACCGGAAAATTACACCTCGCGCGCTTAGGCACGCATGCCATAACTTCCCTGATGCGCCATGATGATGCTACTTACCGGGCCTTAAAACTAGGCAAATGCACGTTCATTTGCCCTTGCAAGCATGCTCGTGGAACATGATGCAGCTAAATTATCTTCCACACTGTTCCAACTTACCCTTGTTCCGCAAAGGGTATATTAAGAAAATAAAAACTTTCTTAAAATGATAGAAACAACCTTTTGAGGCCCTAAACGATGGAATTTGGCTAAAATTCCAAGACCGTGATACTTTGATCACGTCTTTATTGTTGGTCCGTTTCCAATCAATTTAGACCTATCTTGAGCTAAATTACGACAATTGTTTTTTTTTGTAGCCTCCAGATAAGCTATAACTTGCTCATCTGCATCAACTTGTCTCATCGAGTTTGGCCACAATCATCTCCTGTGTTGAGCTACCGAGCCAGATGATATGAGAGGCCAATGTGCCACAATCATCTCCCAAATAGATGATATGAGCGACAAAGTGCTGGATCGGCAATGCTACAACTCATTGCGTCTTCCTACGTACCCTTCCCTACTCTAAAGGGATCAAGCACAGACCGTAGTTCATCAATGAAGGGACAGAAGCTTAAGCCAACTCGTTTGCGAGGCCCTGTCCAAGAAATAATGGTAATTTCCTAGTCCGTATAAGTCGTTCCGTCAAAATGCATAAGGAATATGCATCATCGAGTCTGTGGCGTGGCATAGTAATGTCCATGCTTAACATGCTCGACTGGCAAGTCTACGTAATTATAAATGAGGCCTAAGCATCATTTATACCGTTCTGGCTAAGCAATGAAGCTTACTTGGTGCATGGTATGCACATGCACCTTCAACCAACTACCCTTCCCTATATATGTTAACTTGACATTTTTACAACTTAGATTAGGGGATCAAAATGACTTCACCAAGTCCCATAACCGTAATGGTTGCACATGACTTCCCTGGTCAAATGCAATGTACGGCCGGAGCTAGTCTATTTCCTTGAATTTGGTGCTCAAGATCTTGATATTTATGGATTTATTATTCTTCAAATGATCTCGATGACGTCATCCAACAAGAAGTTAGGGTTTCCATACTTAATAGAGTAAATTTGTCGTGCACATTCCATTGCTCCCATTGGCAATTCTATTGGAACTCCCAAACTTGTTCGTCCTTGTACTTTCAAACGTATGAAGGTGAATGCTTGTAAAAGACAAAGATGTGATCCCCTTGACGGTTCTTGTGATCCAACCACCTTGAGTATTCTTCATCAAATTCGCAAGGTTGTTCGTAAGATCAATTCCATGGTAAAATGTGTGAAAGAACAATTATGTGTAATTGCTACAAAGTTTCCTGAACTCAAGGAAGAAATGGAAAATTTTCAAGCCTCTTGGATGGAGTCCGATGATGAAGATGATTATTGAATTCTCAAACTTGTCTAGGAAACTTCTTATGAGAATTTATTCTTGTGTTTCAAGATGGATAACTAGGGTTTGGAATAGCAAATATTGTGATTACACAAAGCTATTGCTAACGATTTTCATCTTGCAATGTTTTAGATTTGTTTATTTAAATTCTAATTTATTTGGAAGATGATTTTGCAGTATTAATCTTTATTGGTTTCATATATTGCAAAAAAAATTATGGGATATGTGTGTTTACGTCCGTGAACTATGATTGTCCCATATATATGTCAAAGGTTAAGTCTATTATGTCATTATGCAAATATTGATAAAAGATATAATGAACTTTTGAATATTCCACAATATTGATCTTACCCTGATCCACTTCTATGTGAAAGTATTGTATGGCTCCGTAAGTTTTCTTATGTTGAGCATTTCCAATTAAATTAATCATTAAGGTTCATTTGTGGTTAATTTAATTGAGTTTTCTGGATACAAATCCATGTTACATGTGATTTGTTAATGTCCAAAGAAATCCTTCTTTTCTTTTAAAAGTAAGGTCGCTCTTGTTTTTATTTCGGGAATGACATTTTATGGGAGACAGTTCTTAATTGAACTTGTGCTTAATTGCCAAATCTTTATGGGGAGTGCGGCTGTGGAATATTGTAGGAGTTATCTTGTATCTTTATAAACTCCTTGATGAATACACTAAGTTTCGACTATGTGAAATCATCGAAACAAAGTTGATATGTTCTCTTTTAGTCATGAATAATCTCTTTGAGAATTTCATTATGATCCGGCTAGTTTTCGTACCTTTTGCAAATTTATATTGACAAAAAGGGGGAGAATTATTTTGTAGTTCGCACTACATACATATGGTTTACGGATCATTATGTAAGGGGGGTGGTTTTCATTGTGAGATGAAGTATTGACTAAAGGGGAGTGATACATATCACCATAGTATTATTGTCAAAGTTGTGATACAATTGAACTTTGATGTTGTTTAATAATACTATGAGACTGTATAACAATAATTGAAAACAATTGTTTTCTTATTGTTAGGGCTACAGATCTTCAACAACTATGATGCTGAGTTAAACACGTTCAGAATCACTGGAGTACTTGGAGCGATGAAGAATTCAAGGAATGTTGAAGAATCAAGGAAATCAAGCATTTGGATGAGAAGCTACAAAGTTTATTTATTTTGTAATCCATATGTATTGATAGTTTTGTCACTAAAATTGACAAAGGGGGAGATTGTTAGAGCACTGCTCGGTCGAACTCGCAAGCGTATATCTCAAGCTTGTTTGCCAAGTTGAGTTGTCAAAACTAAAAGTCTTGATTTCTAGTTTACTTATAGCTATGTCTCGGATTAAGATAAAATGTGTAGTTAAGCTTTAGACTTCACGACGTTCATCGATTGAAGACGAAGATCTACTAAGGGGATCTTGGAGGAACTTCATCAACAAAAGGTATGTGGAGACTGGAACTCATTTTTCACTCAGAAGTCTATTGTATTCTATCTGCTATTGAGACTAAGTCGTATAGCTATATAGACTTTACATTATACACATTTGATATTTCGAGCCGAGTTTAACTCGCTTATATCTTTCTCGAAATATGTGTTGGAAAGCTTTTTGCTTTAACTACATTCATTGTTATTCTTGACGAGAGTCAAAAGATGATCATGTGAAAATTTCCTTGTAACATCTTACATGATTTGTGTGAGACAGTCATTTGATGTAGACTCGGAATGTTTCGTATTGATCATTCGATCACTTGAAAATTGCTTATAAGCTAATAGTTTGTGTGAGACAGCTATTTTCTTCTTCTAAGAATGTTTCAATGATTGAAATGAGAGTTTAGAACAATTAATTATTGTCTGGATATAGCACAGTATGCATACCCGTATGCAAACTGTTGTAAGAATAATTCAGGTATGGGAACCAAGTATGCATACCCGTATGCGAACGATTTTAACTGTTAAAGTCCGGGAACCAAGTTTGCGTACCCGTTTGCAAACTGTTTCACCTGAGTTCGGTCCGGAACGATATATGCGTACCCGTTTGCGAACTGTCGGAAAAGATCAAAGTCTGGAACTTAAGTTTGCGTACCCGTTTGCAAACTTATGTGGTTAAGTTCTAAAATTGGTTAAGTATGATTTCATACTCATGAACAAATACATTTTGAAAAGACGAGGGTACCCAAATACAACACAATCTTTAAAGTATCCACCTTTAAGTCCTCTAACCGAAAGTGACTGTCTATGGACTAAGTTGAGACAATACGACAAATCGGTATTCACACTTTGTGTGATTGTCTATGGATACGAGATCGAGACAATACAACAATCAAAGTGTGATTACTTGATAATAGGTTCGGACTTAACAAAACTCTATAGGAACACTATCAAGTAATACGGAGTTAACGTTTGTGTATTTTACTTCTAATTATAATAAAAAATTATAATTGCGGAAATAGAAAAGTAAAAGACACAGCAAGATTTTGTTAACGAGGAAACCGCAAATCCAGAAAAACCCCGGGACCTAGTCTAGAATTGAATACTTTCAGAATTAAGCCGCTATAAAAAATCTAAACCAACTTCGTATAGTTGAGACCAAGCAACTAAACCTAGTTCACTTAGTTTCTTCAGTATCCCTACACTTTCGACATTCAATAAGTGCACGCACTAGGACAATTCCTTTGGATCGTATTCCAAACAGTAAAAGAACGACAAATCTGTTTGGTAACAACTCTATTGATTCTTTCCAGATAAAGATATCTCAAGTCATATGCAAAGGCTCTTCCGTTTAAACTAATAAACTCCTTTACCTGGTTAGATCAATCCAATCTCTATTACCTAAGTAATAAGATTCAGATTTGTAACAATCAAAATAGAACTCAAGAGAACTATTAGGTGTTACCGATCTCACGCAACTAATCAATCGAATAAATCCGATTCTAGTTGGATCCCAGCCAATCAAGGTTTGTGTTACACAAAGATATGAGAAACCAATAAGAAATCTTCTTCGTCTTCAAATCTTCTTTAATCTTCAATTAAACCTGCACAACACCACTTGAATCTCTTGTGATCAATCACGCACAGAAAGGAGTCTGTTAACAATGGATTATCACAAGATGTCTTTAGATCTACAAACAGTTCTAAAGATCCCGTCGACACTGCGATCTAGTTTGAGTGAATCTTATATCAGAAGAGAAGATTCTCAAGAATAAACAAACTAGGTGAAATCAAAGTTCAACAACCATTAGTCAATCAAATCAATCGAAAACTAATAAACTGCAATTATCTAGTTTCCCACCAACGGTACTCGTAGAGCTTCTTGATCCCACAGAAGTCTTTAAATGAGCGGTCGTAAGAGATTTCGCCTAATTAGGGTAGTTTCCTCTCCGGATAGACGTCTCCACCAGAAACAACAAGAAGATGAAGTTTTCCTGACTCTTAGGATGGTTTGCTGGAAATGCAAACTTAGGTATTTATAGACCAAAGATGTTTGGACACCAAGGAATTTCCAAAACCGAAAGTATTCTCAAGATATGCAATAAATACCCAATCGGTTTTCATAATTCCAGGAAATGTTTTGTCCAATATTTTTCGAAATCTCTCAATAGAAAATCTCCAATTAGTAAATGCACATTACTAATTTTTATTTTCTAGAGATATGCATTTAATTGCTGGTAATTAAAGCATATAAAACTAACAACCTTAATTAAAAGATTCTTAATTTATTTCGGACCGGGATCTCCTTGAGTAATTAAGGAATATCTTTGAACAATAAAAGATAAGAGTTACTGTACGTGTTCAAAGAATGTTTACATCTTGAAGTTCAAGGTAATCGGTTCTACCTTATAAAAATAATCAGGTAGGAATCAATATTACCTAATAAAAATAATCAAGTAGGATCGATTACACCAATCACTAGGATCGGTCACACAAGTTACCAGGATCGGTTATATCAGTTACCAAGATCGGTTACATCAGTTACCAGGACCGGTTACACCAATTACCTTATAAAATTAATCAGGTAGGGACCGGTTACTACCTCATAAAAATAATTAGGTAGGATCGGTTACACCTATATATGTTATCTACTTGTGATCGGTCACACTAGTCACTAGGATCGGTTACACCAATTACAAGGATCGATTACACAAGCTCTTGTGATCAGTCACACCAATTACTGGGATCGGTCACACCAGTTACAAATATCGATCATACCATCTCATGGTGATTACTTAGGATTGGTTACACTAATTAATAAAAACTAGTCATACCAAATCATAAGTCAGGCATTGTGATTAGTTATACAAAGATACATAACAAGTTATGTTCAGTTCTACTATCTCACACATATTGGTAATCCAAAGATATGCAATGAATAACAATACTAATAAGCCTAGCAATTTCCCTTTCGATTCATAAACAAGTTCATGATGTACTTCCTTTAAACAAATGTAAAACATTGTTTCCTAGGATGAAATCTTCACCTTAACCCATTTACATAATCACAATAGCATTCATAAGATTATGTCGATGTCATATCTACGAAGTTCAAAAGATAAGCGTTATACTTTGTAGTCTAAATCCTTAATACTATGATCATATGATCATGTCTCACTACTAGAGTAAAATATTCATTCACAGCTTCGCAGTTATGTTTTCAATATAGCACGACTTGAAAGATACGTTAGGAATGAAACAGTTCAAGTAAATATTACTAACCTCAAGAGGAAGGATGATGTCGTCGTTGTAGCTCGTTACTTCTTCACGCTCTTCAAGTCTTCGAGTAATACTTGTATGTCTCTCATATTCCTAGACTTTCTAGTCTAACCTATACAAAGTTGTCTCTAGTACATAATCAAGCGACTCTTAGATGAGTTTTGATTCACTAAAATATGACAACCAAACTTGACATACCAACGCTTGGTGGTTTCTACCGAGCTATGCTCTAACATATTTATATATTAAATAATGCAATCTTTGCAAACTGTGGCTAAAGTGTTCATAAACTGATTCTTTTGAATCAATTCGATTTTGCTTCAATTGTGTTTTGTATACTTCTATAAGAATATAAACAATTGAACAACTCTATGAGTAACACAATTAAATTCATTTGATTAGCATTTGATCTATAAGTGTTAAGATGAATGTGGTTAATACAAAAGTGATCATATGGCTAACTTCTGTTAACTGTTATTGAGCCAACTCAATATACACGTTTAGGTACGATTACCCATATCTAAATGAAGGTATATTTCATTTGTGTGTAACAAGCTAAGACCATCTAATGTTGGAGAGATATTGCTTTGGTTTTAAACAAACATACACTACACCAAGTTCAGGGTTTAGCAACCCAGATTAGCAACAACTCTAGAGATGTTGCTAATTCGCAACAAGAAAAAGCAGTTGCCAAATTTTAGCAACAGCTTCTTTCTGTTGCGAAACCCGCAACTGCCTGTGTTTTGTTGTGATTAGCAACTGCGGATATCATAAGCATGCGATTCACATGATTCCATGTAACATTTTGGAACTCTTTTTCCGCCCATATTTTTGATATCCTTTAAGTGTATTGATATACTTCCACCCCCTTGACCCCTTTGACTATTTCTACTACTTGTTTCTATCGAAGAGATAAGTTTCTCTTCTACCTCTTTCTCTCAGAGCAGTCGAAACCCTCTCGTCCCCAACCCTCTTTTCTCTTTCTTCTTCTCTCTGCAGCTTCTCAATCTCTACTCTTCTGTTTCATCTCAGTTTCTCGATTTCTTCTTTCAGTTCTCATTTAGATTTAGATTTTATTTTTGATTCATGTTATTTATTGGAAGCGATGAAGAACACCTAATACCAGAACATAGACTCTTCTCCAAAAAATATCATTGGTTGTAGATGACCAAGATCTGGGTGATATGGGGTAACTCTCTTTTCTCTATCTTTTTTTATCGATTTTCCCCAAATTTTTCAATTAGGATTTCCAATTTTCTATAATTTCAAGCCTTTTGAACTGATTTTGTGAACTGTAATTTCGATTAGGGTTTCATTTAAAGTTAGCATTTTTTATCTGCTTTTAGTGGTTTTAAGATCTTTTTTTACAGTATGAACGAGGTGAAGAGATGAAGACTAGTAGTTGTTTCTAAGTGATTATTCGTGTTCTAATGTTGGTTTTTATTTCTATGTTATTCAATAGAAAAGGCTAAGTTGACTATTTCGATTTCAATAGAATGGGTTTAGTTATTCTCTTCTTTTCAATTGTGTTTAAACAAAATTAGAGTTCTGCAATTTTTTCATTGCTGGTTTGAAGCTATTATTTTGTTGTTGATGAAGTTTTGGTAGGTTTGTATTTGACCAAAATGAAAATTGACCATTGTTGTACCTCTGTTGATTGGTTGATGAAAGATGGAGTGTGCTTGGTTATTTCAGTTGGTCTTTATACTTAACCTGTTTGAGTGAAGTCCTGGAAGGGTTTATTCCTTTCTGGATCTTTTTGGATTTTTAAAAGTAAAAGCATAGAACAGAGAAGCTGAAACTTTAGGTTCTTGTTGTTCAGAATAGAATTTTATATGAATTTGTCTTTGAAAAGAAAGTATGAAATGTATAGTGTACATGTGATTCTGTATAAGTGCAGCGGTTGTAGTTCATAAATGAATATGTTTTATAAGTTGATGAAAATGATGTGATGTCCAAGTCATGCTATATTGAAAATGATGAATATGTTTTATAAGTTACTATCACATCTAATTGAATTAGTATGAAACTGGCCATTTATCTTCCAAGGACATTTGCTTATTGCAGGATTAGCTAACTAGCATAATGAGAATGAGACACTAGCTGAGAAACAAAATGAACAGGTTTGATCCAACTACTAGTTCTAATATTTGTTTCCAAACATTTACCATTTTCACAGAGAAATTGTTCCCTGCATGATGTGTAGGAAATTGGCCTGAGTGATAGTGATAATGGTAACAAGAAGGTCTGCTGAAGAGACATGCTGAAGTTGCTAACAAGAAGGATCCCCCTGGTGACCTCAAAAGTCAGGTAAAAATCTTTTACCATTTTGCTTACTATATTAGATTGTTCCGTTGTTGAACGTTTTCTATTGTGTTCTAATTTTCTGAAATTTCAATGGTGCAGAGATACGTGAATTTTGGTGGAATAATGTTATATGAGCCCAGCTTCTGTTATGTCTAGTTTTTTATTTTATTTTCCTGAAAAATATGGCCATACATCTAATGTAATCTACTAATGCATGTTTTGCTTTTCCGGCCTTAAGAACAGTTACTTAATGTAAAATCGCCAAAGGGGTTAATGACAGAGTGGATAAAAAAGACAAACGACGAATGCTTCACATTGTTTACCGTGTTGGAGACTTGGACAAGACCATAAAGTATGTTTCTTCGGGGAATACATATCCTACTGCATGTTTATTAGTTGTAGTAGATGATTCATAGAGAAATAATGTATTGTGCTTTCAGATTCTACACGGAGTGCCTTGGATGAAGCTGCTGCGAAAACATGACATACCTGAATAGAGATACACAAATGCTTTTCTTGGTTACGGTCCTGAGGATTCACACTTTGTGGTTGAGCTCAATTACAGCAAGTAACCTAATCTAGTAGCTTACCTCAACATTACTTCCAAACTCTGCCAAATGCTAGAACCAAGTGACTTTACATTTTTATATTTTTGGAATGTAAACGATGTCTTGCTGTCCTGATCGTTTTTATACTATTTTGTAGATTATGGGGTTGGCAAGTGTTATACGGTCACCCACTCCTAGCATTAAGGGGTCAGCTTCTAAGCCTAAGAAAATTATTGGCAGGGTTAAGGTGCAAGGTACTGTTTTTCTTTTCTTCGTACATTGCATCTCATTGTACCAATGTTTCCGTGGAATCATAAGTTTTTCTTAAATTGTTGCTTGTTTCGCAGTTCGGAAAGTGAAAATGGATTTGGATTCACCCAATGGATGCAGTTTTTCATCCCTTCGTCCCTCAAAGATAAAAGTTGAAGCCCTTAGACATCGCTTGTCCAATCTACGGTCAACATTTTCTTCTGGACAGCAAGCAATTCGAAGGGTTCGTGTACAACCTCAAGTACCTGCTAGTGGCTCTTTCTCAAGGAACAGTTTAGCATATTTGCACGCTAGTAGTCAGTACATAAAACAAGTATCTGGACTTCTTAAAATTGGTGCAACAACTTTGCGCAGTAGGTCAGAACCATATGAAGTGGTGCAAGGTATTTTTGTGTTTCAAGCTGAAACATTAATCATAAATTATATTTAAATCATAAAGGACCAAGAAGTGGATGAGTTACATATAATGGACTTACAATAGCCTTTATACAACTTTTTATATTCTAACTCTAGCTTGATATATAATGTTTAACTATAAGTGATTTTGGTAATTGTTGACAGAGACATACACCTACATTTTGAGATTGAAAAGTTCAAATGATGACGAGACAGTTCGTATGCAACCATGATCCGGTGAAACACATTTATTGTACGTACCAATTTGTTGTTTTTCTATTGCTTATTCTCTAGTACTCCAAGCTAGTAAAATTTATTTGATTTACAATTTATTTCCCTCTTTTTTCGGAAATACAGTTTTCCAGATAGTGCAGGTGATGATCTTTTTCTTTAAGTCCAAGATTCCAAGGGAAAATACTGCGGCAGTGTCGTTGCTCAGATGGCTACTTTTATGGAGGAGTTGGTAATATTCCTAGTGACTTTTTTTAGATTGTTGAGAGTATATTATTGAATTCAAGGCTAACATGTCAGTTATACTTCAGGGTGACAAGGTTCGCTGGTTGCCTTTTCACCGTGAACCATAGCATGAGCTTGTTGGCAGAATACAACTGTGCATAAACTATTCTACTAGTATAGGTGAAAATGTTCATCTAAAGGTACAAAACTCTCCATCCTCTACTTTAAAAATCTTGTTAAACATCTGTGTTATTGTTTCTAAGCCGTGATTATCTCTTATGCTAATTGAATCTTGCATAGCAAGGATTTATGGTGAAACAAAGTTTGTATTAGACCTCTTATATAATTTGAGATTATTTCCAAATGCATCATTCATTTCATGATTCAAGTTCACGGCATCATAGCCTTATCCTCAAAATTTACTCTTGCAGTACTAAGGGTCCTTGGGATGGAAGAACTTAAAAGTTAATTGGAGCAGAGGTATTCATACTTGCCCTCTTTTCATGTGTGCGATGAAAGAGATCATGTATTTCAGCTTAATTAAACAGTATGGTACTTCATGTATTTGTATTTCAGTTATTTTTTTTTTCCTTAGAGACATCCAACAAAGTATAGTTCATTTTCTCTTTAAAACATTTTCTAAGATTCCTTGATGTAATGTTAAGTTAATAGATATATCCAGATGGCAGTACTTGTTGTGTCATAACTTACGTGTTACGTTTCTTAGTTCAATTATAATTTTATGTTGAATGTGAGGGTCATTTGATTGAATTATTAGAACAGGAAGTATCAGGGAAATTGCAGGGAATTGGGGAAATCGATTTTGACTAGGTCAACGAAGACTTGACCTTTTTTTTGTCGTTGCAAAAATTTAGCAACGGCAAAAATGTGCTGCTAAATCTGAACCAGAACAACTATATCCTGTTCTACTAAATATATCCCGGAATAGCTTTAAAATTAGCAACAGAGTAGCAACAATTTGTTTCTGTTTCTATATTTTAATTTCGCAATAGTTCATTTCTGTTGCTACTGCCGTTGCTGACCGAAATTAGCAACAGAGCTAGAGTTGTTGCGAAAAACTGCGACAGGGTGTTTAGCAACGGCAGAAATCTGTTGCAAGCCTAGTCAGCAACAAATTTAAGTTGTTGCTAAACGTTAAATTTGGTGTAGTGATAGCTTGAATCTTAAATCAAGATTTCATCCAACGGTGAATATTGATTGCTTTGTTTCAAAGCTATAAAACCCTGATTTGAAGACTATATAAGGGAGAGAACTCTAGCAACTGGAAAATCTAATCCCCACACCTCCTGTGTGATACTAGTTGCGACTAGAGTCGATTCTCCTTTAACCTAGGTTTTTCCTAAAATCAATATAGGTTAACGACTTAAAGACTTCATTGGGATTCTGAAGCCAGACCCAACTATTTTCTCTGTAGTTGCGTGTTCTGATCTTATTTGTTCTATCGTATTGAGTACTATCTTCTCTAAGATTTGCTCGAGATTTATATCCGATAGGTAAGATATAAAAAGTAATCACAAAGCTCTTCGTCTCATTCTTTGTGATTTAGTGACGGATCCAGAACTTTATGCTTGTAGAGGCACTTCATAAGAAAAATCACTTCTTTCATTGAAATGATATGTATAATTTATAGTTGTTCACGATGAGTAGTTTTCATATTTTAAAATCCACATGGCATCAAAAAAATTCTTTTCAATATAACAAAGTAAATTATCATTCATCCACTCATTTGTCATCGACTATCTAAATCGAGTCTTCACAATTTTTTATACTGCCAAATGGTTGAGCAGTAGTCATCGGTAAGAAACTAAGAGCATGTTAATATGAAAGGCAAATAAATCAATGGATATATATCCATTGTATTTTTTCTGTCTCAACCATTCTTGTTGCAAGATTGCCAATATTTTCTAACCCAAAAACGCACCACCTATCACATATCAATTGAATAGTTTTCAAGTTAATTTTCTAAATATCCCAAGCTCAACACTGGAAGAGTCGTTGAGATATAATTCATGGCGGACATGCTTTTGCCTATCTTGGAATTGAGTAAAACCTTTGAGTTGTCATCACTGTATACACTTTGTACACCTCTTTCTTATAAATTTTAGTCTAAAAATAAATAAAAAATGACCATAACAAAGATTCAAAACTATGACAGCCGACCGCGGACGGATAGTACATTAGGATTGCGTTGTTCTGCTTGACTGGTTTTGATTCTTGTTTGTGGTCACTAGCCTAATGCTTTACGCGTACTGTATATTGACTATATTCCTTTTCTTATAGCAAATTAAACGTTTACTAGTTCAAATGTAGTTCGTTAGTTACCTAAAAGATGGGAGGAAACTTAATTTGGATAGAAATTTGTATAGGAAAATCTAATTAGATATACTAGAATAACAAAATAAATCATTTCTTTTCAAGGAATATTGTACTAAATACAATTAGGTGGATTTTTTTTAAGGAAAACTTCATAAGGGGACGTGCCTAAGTGTGCCTAGGCGTGGATACGCCACTGTTGTGATTACACAATAACTTGTTCTACTACTATAAAATTAAGTTATTGTGAGGTGATTGATATTTCTAGGCTTTTCTTCGGGAATATAAGACCGGATTATCAATTGGTTCCTGTTCACCTTGATTTATCAAAAGACGGAACAAAAACTTCGTAGGTATTTCTGTGGGAGACAGATTTATCTATCAGGATAGACTTTTCTATGGGAGACTGATTTGTTTATAAAGTCTTCGACTTTGGGTCGTAGCAACTCTTAGTTGTGGGTGAGATCAGCTAAGGGAATCAACTTCGTAGAGTCCTGCTGGGATTCAGAGACGTAAGGAACACGACTGTACCTTGATCAGTGTGATATTGGTTAGGGCTCAACTACATTCCAATCCGAAGTTAACTTGTAGTAGGCTAGAGTCTGTAGCGGCTTAATACAGTGTGGTGTTCAAATCTGGACTAGGTCCCGGGTTTTTTTTGCATTTGCGGTTTCCTCGTTAACAAAACTTCTGGTGTCTGTGTTATTTCTTTCCGCATTATATTTGTTTATATAATTGAAATATCACAAGTTGTGCATAGTTCAATCAATTGGTAAATCCAACCTTTGGTTGTTGGTTGAAATTGATTGACACTTGAACATTGGTCTTTGGTACCGTTCAAGTTGTTTCTCTTAATAATCAAGATCGCGGATTTCTATCTGTTTGTTTTGCTGATTACATTGAGAAATAGAGATATAACTCTTGGATATATTTCCTTGATTGAGTCTGACTGTCTAGTTGATTCTCTTGGAATTATATTGGAGTTAGTCCATACAGATTGTCTAACGAAATATTGGGTGTGGTTGTTAGACCCCTGCTTTTTCAGAAGGATCACAATGATAAGCTTTTAACAAATAGATTCATTTTATTCAGATGTTGGTTAGCATGGTAAAATGCACTTTATTCTCTTACACTACACGAAATCAGGGAACGTTTAACGCCCGATTTTCTAACGGTTATTTATTTTGTAACGTCGTATCGACGTTGGTAACTTTGTAACATTGAATAATCACTGCAATAATTGATATATGTTACGGAGTTTCGGGAGGGTTGTGGGCTATTACCTTCCTATCCTCAACTTAAATTGCCAAGTTACCTTGCTACCCTCCATTACTACTATTGGCGCCTCTAATGTTAATATCATCTCCCTATTTCTTCTCATGCTCAAGGACTACCTAGCATCCCAACGATTCTGTTTTTTTTTCTCTAATAATTTTTGCCCATTATAACTCTTCATTTTAATTACCGAAAATCAGGAAAAAAAACCAAAATCAATGAATAAGACTATCAACTGAAATTAGTTTTTCATTTAATATGTCTGAAAATTAGAATATGAATCAGTTGGGAGGTAGATAAACAAGTTAATGCTTTGATAGAAAAACAGTTGAGGCATTACTACATCTTATCTTTCACCTCCATTTATTTCACATCTCACCGACTTCATGGTTTATCCCTGCAGCCGCCATCGATTTCATCGGAAAATTCATCAGATTCACTTTGAGAGATTCAACTGCAGAAACCTTCATCAAAAATATCGATTCAAGCGATTCTTCTGTGACTCTTTGACTTTAATAAGGATTTAAGCTTTATCGATTTATCACAGAAGGATTGATTTTGATTGAAAATTTTGATTCTATCCATTCTCCTGGGTTATCTTCAGCTAATTAAGGTATTTCATTTATTGTTTTCTTAATCGATAGTTTTTCAACATCTGGTGTTTATTAGTTTTAGAAATTGAGGATTATAGATATTGTTTTGAATTGTATTCTACTATAGTATGTTGATATATCTGTGGACATTTTTAGGTATAGTTGATGAACTTAGATTACTAAGACATAGTATTTTACTTGTTTGTAGGATGTCAAATTTTGTGAATAAAGCTTGGATGAATGAAACATGCATTTATAACACAATATACATACAAGGGGTTAGAAAATTCATTGAATTTGCAATGGAAAATGGTACTTCTAAAAAAACGTGTGGTTGCCAATGTAGGAAGTGTAAAAATAGACATCGTTTTGAATTCTCGCTGGTTAGGACCCATCTGTACGAGAATGATATCGACAAGACATACACCACCTGGTCCTTACATGGTGAGAAAACGGATGGTGCTTCAACAAGTCGTTCTAAAGGGAAGGCTGTAGTCGAAGAAACGTCTAATAAGCAATCAAATTGTATGAATTTGAATGATTTTATTGATTTTTCCTTTGGTATTCATCATGACCATGATGGACACAAATTGGTGAAGCACCCTTAGAAGATACATTTGTCGAGAAGCAATTTAAAAGGTCAAATCGTTCCTGGATTTCGCAACCTTTCAATTTCGGGGTGTGCAACATCCTGGTCCGTTGCACCATGTGCAACGCGCTGGTCCGTTGCACACCAGTAAAAACGTTGCGCAAAATATTTTCCCCTCATTTAGTAAATTGAAGTTATTTGAGCAACGTATTGGAAATTCTTAAAACATTGCGCAACCTTGTGTTTTTTTAGTCTTCAGATTTATTTATTTTCTTTTAATTTATAAAATGAATTATTTACTTGAGCGTTGGATGGATTGGGATCCGTATGTTCAAGATTTAGTTGCATAATGACCGTTGGATTAGAAAAACTATGTTTTCATTGGTTTTCATGTTATAGAAAAGATTATGATTCAATTTTTTCCCCAAAATCATTCTTAAAATTGGTTCCCCCAATTCTTCCCTCTCATTTTTCCCCAAAATCAATATCCCTCCCAAACTTGAATCCACAAAATTTTCCCCCCATCTTTCCCCTCTAATTTTATCATCATCTTCATCAAACTTTTTAAAATTGATTATTTTTATTAATTTCACCTGTTTATTC
>JAJJMB010001750.1:1482332-1505122 GCA_023531105.1 Papaver atlanticum | reverse complement strand
TTTGATTCAATGGATTAGGAGGGTCAATCTTCATCTAAAAAACCTAGGAAAATACACATCAATTTCAACAATGATCCGAAAATGACTGATTTGTTAGATTATGTGAATGATTTGTTCTAACTCAAAATCAAACTCAAGATGATGATTTTTATGAGCCAAATCCAAATGATGAATACATATATAAGGAACCCAATGCTTCTAATACAGAGGTACACTTCTATCTTATGTTTAATCTTGCTTTTGTAGCTTGAAATCATCAAAAGTTTGTATTTTTTCACTATGGTTCGGCGAACCAGGAATATGTTCGGCTTAAATTTATCAGCCGAACCCACCTGGTTATTGACAAATGATGAACAGTTCGGCTATCTGCAAGTGTTATGGTTAGCCGCCGAACCTTGATTTTGTTATAGGTTCGGCACATATTGTGAATATCGTAATAGCCGAACCTAACCATTAATTTTTCTTTGTGGTACAAAGAATAGTTCGGCTTATAATGGAAATATCATAACCAACCAAACCTAGACTTTTGCATATACACTATAAACTAGACGCACATGGTTCGGCTCAAACTCAATACTATCGAATAAGCCGAACCCAACAACTGTCATTTGATTCTCCAACATAGTGAGGTGTTCGGCTTGTAATTCAATATTATTTCAAGCCGAACCGACCGAGATCAGCCAATAGATAAACACAGTGGGTTGTTTGGCTTGAAATAAGTATTATCGAATACGCCGAACCCCATCTTCGCCCCTATCTATCACTAGGTTCGGCTTAAAACTCAGATGAAATTTCAAGTCGAACTGTTCATATGCAGTTTCAGGAAGTTGTTATGAAGAACAGTTCGGCTCAAAGTTCAACTCAATTTTTAGCCGAACCAAATACTGTAACCATCAAAACCCCTAGTTTTTTCAGAAATTAAACCTATTCAATCGATGAAAAACAACATATTAAACCTCATTTCCGGAGTTGGTGCTTCAATTGGTTGATTTTCTGGTTTAATTTCAGTTTCTACGCCTTCATCTTCATTTGGTTCTTCTTCTTCAATTGATGGATTAGAAGACGATTTTGAATGCCTACTCATTGTTTTTTTCCTTTTTACAAACCATTATAGTTGAGTTTAATCGACGATTAAATTTTCGTCGCAATGAATTTTTTTTTCTTCTTTGGAAGAGTTCGACTAGAGTAGGGGAGGGAGGAAGAAGAAGAGATTATGTGAGTGAAACTGATTTTATTTTATTTTTAACTGATTTTAGGTTTTTATATTAAGGTAAAGGTAGATTGGTAATTAAAACTGTTAAGGTATAAAGGTAATTGAACTATCCAAGGGATACCCCTTATAAGGGCATCCTATATGGGATTATTGGTTTGTATGCCTTGAAAGTTTTAGGTATGCCCTAAAACAATGTTCATAAAATTTAGGTATACAAATAAGAAGGTAAGGGTCGGTAGGTTTCTGAAATCATCTTCGATTTGTTTTTGTTTTTTTTCTTCTCTCAATCTCTCTCGCGATCAAAAGAAAAAACACCATCTCTCTCGCTCAGGGTGAACCTCTTTCCTGATCTGCTTTCAATTATTTCGTTGTGCAGTTTTATCCGATCCTCTTTTTATTCCAGATCTGTCTGTTATAATATTAATTATTTTATATTCCATGGTTTAATTGCAGATTTCTTCTGCCGCTAATGGCGTCTGTCGCATCTGCTAGTCGCGATTTGTCTCGATTATCTGTTTCTACAAATCCACCTCCATCACGAAAGGCTTAACCAATTGATTTTTCTCGTTTAAATTTGTGGGGTTTAATAGGGTTCACCGGCCTGAGAAAGGGTCCCAACTTTGAGTAAGATATCTTTGATTGTTCAATTTTGTGTTAGTTTTAATTAATTGAAACCCCAAGTTAATCAAAATTGATACTATTATTATTGCAGTGGTAGTTTTGTTGGGGACGTTAAACATCGGCACGTGATTCGACTTGAGGGGACAAATTCACTGTCGACAACGGCCTTGAGCGAGATATGAAGGATTCTGAGAACATCAAGGATTCTGAAAGTTATCTTTTCCAGAAACGGAGGGAGTATTAAAATTCTGTCATCTTCATTATCTGTGTTGGATATTTAGAGTTTAGAAAGAAACTGAACTTTGAACTTGTTCTATAGTATTAGATTGATACTTCCAAACTCTCTTAACAGTTGTTACAATTTTTTTTATTTTTTTTTGTCTATTTTCTTCTCTTTTTTCATTGATTCAAAGTGTTAAAGAAACATGGCTTTTATAGCCTTTTACAACTTATCTCAACTTAGCTATAGAACATATAATAACCAGTAGAAGAATGAATCCCACGGCCACAAGTTTCTTGTTTGTCTCGCTGGATTAGGTTGAACCCTTATCTTGTATGGCCTGGCCTTGCCCTTTACTAGGAAATTAAAGTCCGTATTCAAAACCTCAACATATATGCACCTTAAGGAAGACAGTAAACCCGCTGACAGGGGATTCGCGGGTGTTTAGAAGCTTACCTCCCGTACCAGACGGGCGATGAAACGGTTGTAGTCGACTCGGGCCACGACTCCTATGTCATGTACGAACCCGAGGGGCCGAGACGATATCGTAATCGTCGTCCTTCCCTGCAAACAGTTTATATTTATAAATAAAAAAAAATGTACCCTTCCGTAGGGTTTAAAAATAATTAAAGTTCAATGTCCCAAAAATAAAAATAAAAATGTCCAAAAATAAAAATTTACACAAAATAAAATCCTATTTACAGTTTCTAAAAATAAAATCTAAAAATAAAAATAAAATAAAATCTAATTAATTAAAAAAAAATAAAATAAAAATAAAATAAAAATCTTCGTCTTTTCTCCGTTCTTTTTGCTTTGTCTAGCTTTTAATCCCCCAGGTCTTTCGTCTCCAATTCCTCTTTGATTCAAAACTTGCAACAAAAAGACAAATACCCAAGAAACGTAAAAAAGAACAAAAGAATAAAAATCTAAAAACTCTAAATCTAAAAACAAATCCGCGTCGCAGCGGCGCCAAAAATTGATGTAATTTTAAATAGTGGTAAGAATGGGTTCGTTCAGATTTGTGAAGATTCGAGTTTTTTAAAATTAATAAAAATATACAATAATATTACAATTGGTGCAAGAGGTACTGGGACTAAGGATTTAATTTTTTTAGAGTGAAAATAACCAAGACACTAGATTCCACTATTACACATGAATAAATGATGATAAAGATTCCAAAACTCTAATTATTTTTAAAATATCTTTTTCTTAATTCACAAATTATCAAGCATATTCTCAAACATTAATTGTATCCCTTAAGCATAGATTATCTAATCAAAGCATAACCTATCTAATTGAATCACAACTAATTAGGAAAAATTATGCAAACAATTAAAATTCTACAAAGTAGTGATTGAGTGAATTATAAAATACAAATTAGAGAAAAATAGAATAGTTACCAATTATTCATGCATAAATAGCTTCCTCCATGCCTTGGTTACGCGAGAATTAGCTCATCATTATCATGGAAATATGCTCAAAATTCATCTTCATTAATGCTCAAAAATGGTTCACAAATGATGAAATAGGAGAAAAATTAATAAAAACCGGGTTTGTAACACTTTTGTTCGTTACAAACAGAGCTGTTACAGAGAACGATAAAAATGAAGTGTTGTTGACACTGTCGCAATACGACCCACAAACAGTTGTCGTTGTCACTGTTAAAAAACGACGTTCTTCATGCGTCCAATGTTCTTCGCGTTCATCATCATCAGCAGCAGCAGAAACTGAATTCTGCAACTTGTGATTTCTTCTTCTCTGGCTCTCCTAAGCTCCCCAAACTCTCCACACCCCTTCTATGTGATCCTAGGAACCTATTTATACATAATTGCGACATTGAATCTCCTCCATTAACTACAAATAATCTTCTTTTACTCGGGTATATTTTTTTTCATTTTTTTCATTGATTTTGATTTTCACGCATCTGCAGCTGTATTTATTTCCTTCTATACCTTCTTCACGCTCTATAATATCGATTAAATCTTCCAAGCACGTGCAGTACACGTTTAAATTTCTCACAACTCATGCAAGCTCATGTTTTTCCTCCAACTCCCTGTTTGGATTAAACCAAGTTATCCAGCCAAATTTGATCGATAAAATCACCCATACTAGCTTTCTATAGTCATATCACGTCTACCCACTAAGTTTCAGGGATTGAATCTCACTAAATCACGTCCAAATATCCGATTGAAATTCTGCTGTTAATGAAAATATTTTCCCGCCAAAATTCATTTTTTGAATTTGAGAAGAACATGTCCTCCCCCTAATCCTGCACGGGTGTCCCTTTAGCACTTGTCTTATGGGGTGCAAATAGTAATTTTTGGGCGGAGATAGTAATTTTTCCGGGGTTCCTCCGACACATTTCTGGGGTGCCTTTAGTACTCTATCCTGGGGTGTAAAACACCACTTTTCGAGCCAATTTCGCCGCAAGAGCTTATTTCTCTAAAAATACCTACAAAGACATAAAACACCATAATAAGTACAAAAATGGGTACTAATAATATATACAATAGAGATGAAAATAGACACATAAATGCGTCTATCACTAAGCATCCTCAGAAACAAAATACTGTGTGTTTTTGGTTGGGTCAAGGGGGTACAACCCTTGAATGCAACAACGTTGTTAGGGCTTCATTGTATCCTGAAGGTAATATTCCGCTGACCAACTGTACTCCCCAATTATTTGGGAAGGGTCGAAATAATTGCTGAAAAGAATCGGAAGGCCTTGAAGCTTGTGATACAACATTCTTTTCAATCTCTGTTTTCATCCTCTAGTACCCTGTATTATCCAACATTAGCTTGTTACACACAAATGAAATATACTTATATTTAGATAAGGGTAACCGTACCTAAACGTGTATATTGAGTTAGCTCAATAACAGTTAACCGAAGTTAGCCATATGAACACTTTTGTTTTAGCCATATTCATCTAACACTTCTAGATCAAATATGATGATCAATAGATCATGATAGATAATCAAATGAATCTAATTGTGTTTCAAATAGAGTTGTTCAATTGTTCACTTTCTCATAGAAATATTCATGAACAAATTGAAACAATATCGGATTGATTCGTAATCGTACAAAGTACTTATACAAGAATCAATTCATGAACACTAAGCCACGGTTTGCAAAGTTAATTTTCCTTCCTTAAATCATAAATGTTTTAATTCATGAGTATTAGAATCATACATAACCGGTTTTAGAACTTAACCACTGTGTTTGCAAACTGGGTACGCGAACAGTAGCTACGGACCTTGGCCTATTCAAGCCGTACGCAAACCCGGTTCGCGAACAACTGTACTGGACCCAACTCAAGTAAACCCGTTCGCATACTTGGTACGCAAACAAGAGTTTCAGACCTTCTCAGGTAAATCCGTCTGCATATTAGGTACGCAAACAAGAGTTCCGGACCTGAATCATCACAATACAATTCACATACTGGATATGCATACCGTGTTGTATCCAGACATGGTTAATCGTTCTAAACTATCATTTCAATTATTGAAACATCCTTAGAAGACGACAATGGTAATTTCACACATACCATTAGCTTCAAGTAATTTTCAAATGATCGAATGATCAATACGAAACTTCCCAAGCTAACATTAAATGACTGTCTCAAACAAATTATATAAGATGTTCAAGGTAATTTTCACATGATCATCTTTTTACTTAATATTTATTTTCCAACAAATAAATTGTCTCCAACTAAACTCGTCAAGAATACGATGAACATAGCTAAAGCAAAAATCTTCCAACACATATTTCGAGAAATAGATAAGCGAGATAAAGTCAGCTCAAAATATCAAATGTGTATAATGTAAAAGTCTATATAGCTATACGACTTAGTCTCATTACAAGATAGAATAAAATAGGCTTTTGAGTGATAGATAAGTTTTAGTCTCTACATACCTTTTGTTGATGAAGTTCCTCCAAGCTCCTTAGTAGATCTTTTTCTTCAATTGGTGAACGTCGTGAACTCTAAAGCTCAACTATACATTCTATTCTAATCCGAGACATAGCTATAAGTAGACTAGAAATCAAGTATATAGTTTTGATCAACTAAACTTGATAAACAAGTTTGAGATAGCAACGCTTGCGAGTTCGACCGAGCAGTGCTCTAACAAGCTAGATCTATTTTTTATTTTTTTGATATTAAAAATTAAATCTACGACGCTATCGAAGTATAGTATATAGCGACAACTTGAAAGTATCGTCTGAGTCAACCAGAAAGTGTCGTTCCATAAAAAGACACTAAATCTACGGCACTTTCAGCGACAATTCCAAAGTGTCTTATAGGTCGCTAATACGACACTTTCCAACTATCTTAAAAGTCTTTTTCAACTAGTGCCCGACATATCATCTCAGCTCACAGTTAAGTCTTTTTTTTTCCACCCTTCAAAGTGTCTTATAGCTCGATTTTTTTCATCTAATTTCTCAGAAGTTTTTTCACCATGTTTCTTCTCTTCTCAATATGCTCTGAAAAAGAATTTTCGCTCTACTGAAATCCCAGCAGGTAATAGGTTTAAAGTTATTATAATCGTTTGTTCTTTATTCTTTGTTCTGTGGATGTTTGCTAATGGATTCCATTTGGAATTTATATTGCAGTTAGAAGCATCGATCTTAGATTTTAGGTCATCTGTGAGATTCGGAACACCTTCATGATGAATTCTTCCCTGAAATATAATAGAAACCCAAAGAAACGATCATACAAGGCTTATGAGAGAAATCTTTAGCCAAGATAGGTAGATATGACCACCATCATCACCACATCAATCAAACTAATCCAACCCAAGAAACTCCGAGAAAAATAATCTCTGCGATAGAAACCCAAGGAAAAGAATTAACCCAAGAAAACATGGATTTTTTTGAACAAAGATGAGCAAATAGACCGCCATCAATCCCATCACGGCCAACAAACCCTCAATGTCCACTAACAACAACCAATTAGGGGAAATATAGATATCATTATATGTTCAAGGAGAAATGAAAAGTAAAAAAAGTAAAACATATGTGAGAAAGCGCACTAATAATCAAATCTGCAGTTTATTTGCTAGTTGCTGCACGTTAGTCAGTCATAGAGTTCATATATAGATCAGCAAGATTAGTCAGTCGTAGAATATGTGACAGCCGTTTGATCAAATAATAAAGTTGTAATAAACCGAAAAAACTCAACCCTAAATTACATGGGCAGATGCCTAGCTCTTATAAGTAGGAGGGAGGATCCCCTCACACTCTTATTTTCACATTATCTTACACATTGAGAGACATTTTTTTTACCAAAATCAAGCGGTAACGTATTTGAAGCTAATATTTTGGGGATATGCTCGTCTTACAAAGATCTACATACGAAGAAAAAAAGAGCTCATTCTGAAATACCAAACTTCACCATCTATCAATCTTAATTTTAACGGTTGATAATTAGTCGACTTTCGATGGTTAATTTTCAAAGTAGTTGATGGTGGAGTTATACGTTTCGGAATGAGCTCATTTTTTGTAGGTATGTACATCTCTGTAAGACGAACATTTCCCCAAAACATTATCTTCAAATACGTTACCGTTTAATTTTTGATCAAGAAAAATGTCTCCAACCGTGTAAGATAGTGTAAAAATAACAGTGTGAGGAGCTCCAATGGTGGTGAGAAAAGTAGTCCAATGGGAAGGAAAAAATAGGAAACTACGCGTTGTTCTCAAGGTAGCGGAAGAGTCTCAAAAGGAAGAAATAGGAAAGTACGCCTTATGGAACTATGAGTCCGTTTTACCAAGCATCACAACAAGTCCTGGACGCCTATTTTTTTTCTTTTCTTTTTTCTTCTTGAATTTCTCATTGTGCTCTTTTGCAAAAATTAAATGTGTTTGAGTTTTATGTAGAAAATAAATGGGTGAAAAAAATATCTCCCACCAAATGTCCCATAGGAAACTTGTGCTGCACATTCAAATTAAAAACAAAAGAAATGTGAGCAACCTTAGTCGGTCATAGAATACATACACAAGTCAGTAAGATTAGTGTAATGAACAAGAATAACTCAACCCTTAACTACATGGGCAGATGCCTACCTACTCAGTTTGGTGAAAGAAAGAAGCCTTGGAAACTCCGAAAAGCAGATTGTAACAAATCGTGGGGAAAGGAAGTGGTGGTTCTCTTCCTAGCATCAACAAGAACAAAAAGTAGTAACTTATACTATGATTTCTCCTCTCAAAATGTTAATCTTAGTTGGACTCGTTTGGCGCTTAACCCTGGTTCTCTTACTGGCATCATCGTCCCCTATCAAGAATGACTTGATTTTTATTGTTGGTCGGCAAGAAGAACTTCGATAGATCAACGAATCTGTATCTAAATTTAGGTGATAGAATGCATCTAAATAAATCAGAGCGTTGAGAGAATGGATTCTCTTTTACTTAAAGAGAGAAATGAAGAATTATAAAAAGATCTAAGAGTAATTGAAAGAGGAAGATTTTGCATCTAAATTTAGGTGATCTGTTACGTTGATTTTTCATCTATTTTACTTTTATGTTAATGAAATAATCAATAGATTCATGTATTGTTATTATTGTTTGTTTAAAATGAAATCTTCAGTATTTGAGTTTCCGTTAATATTTGCATCTCATATTTAACAATAAGTCCATTTTGAAAATTTTGAATGGAATGTGATTTTGGGGTCTGAACCAGGTGAGAGCGATTAAGTATAATGCTTAATTCTAGATGTCAAACTTAAAAATGTATTTTGATTATTCATATGTTAAATCAAATTATGAACAAGCTCATGCTCATTTGGGTTTGTGAAAATCTTCGGTACAGACAAGAGTTTGCATGTAGGCCATGCAAAAAAAACTCCGTTGGCAATCTTCTTAATGGCAATAATAATTGGAAATTATCCAAGCTACCAAAATTTACTCGGTATCTGAAGTGGATTTAGCAGCCTTCTCAGTGAAAATATATTGGATTGAATTAAGCTTAAAGTCCAACTACTCGATAAGATGCCTACGGAATAATTACCCAGAAAAATGAATTGCCAATAACGTTGAAGAGACTTCAAAAACTAGCTCATATAGATGAGAATCTGCTTGTAATATAGTGATGAATATGAAATTCACCGATGAATGGCCGCCGGGAGAAAAACGTAGATACCATTTTTGGGCTGGCTCCAACAATATTGGTTACATTCTTGGATGGCTAGGTCCAAAGGATGTTCAGTTCAAGAATAAGCATTTGATTCTTAAGGTGACGATGGTTTTTCCTTGCCATAAAATTTCAGTTCAAACTCGCCAACTTCGTATCATCGACAATCAGTTCAGACTACCTTTACATAGTTGCATTTGGCCTCACATATCTGGGCACCACCAGTATCATAAGTCATCCCTTTAAAAGCATAACAATTTTCTAATTTCTCTGGACTTATCTACACACATGTCATACCAAATACAATTAATTATAATACCAGTGCAAACAATTATTTCTCAGATCAACCATTCAACTGTTATTGAATTGCTATTAAATAAACATAAACATCATTTACAAGATCTGAAATTTCTCTGCAAAATTTCTACACGCAGTCAGAAATCGAACATATGACAAGAACAAATTTCCTAGGAATTTCATCAAACAGATACTTTTTATCATTTGGAAACAAGTAAATAAAGAAGTACTTTCATGAAACTGTAATATTAATTTCATCAACGATATTTCATTCGCAGCAGCCCGTATTTCTATTTTCATTTCGCGGAAAGAATCTCATTTTGCAGAGTAGATCTGAAATGAGAGAGAAGAGGTGAAGGCAGAATTCTGTTTCATGAGAGTGGGAAAAGATTACAAAAGGAGAGGAGTTACCATTATCAAAAGACTGTGTGATTGCATAGACAATCAGAGTCCTTCCAAGATGATATACACCTAAATTATTGGATATACAAAAGAATAAAGGAAACATTTTTGAGAGGATAATTCATTATGACAAAAATATGTGTATTGTATTTGATGATTTTCTAAATAAGCCAACATCTCATTCATAACCCATATATCCATTATCAATTTGCAAAGATAATTTCGATTTGCAGTGGAGATCTACATAAAGAGAAGGCGGCAAGGTTTGGTTAGAGATATAGATTCTCAAGCTAAAAGTATGTATATATATGGTTGGTGGTATTTTTGCCAAACCCTAACATCCAACCTGATTAAGCCCAAATGCTCTGGCAACGGCCCAAATTCTCTGGCAACGGCCCATGCCATACACACTTTACTTCCGAAAATCTCTAAGTCTTACTTTTTTTTTTTTTTTTTTTTTTTTTTTTTTTTCACACAAAGTAAGCATACCACAAATTTGTATTCATAAAGCGGATTTGCGAATGTCGGAATCATTATGGAGTTTTTTCAAGATCATCTTAAATTCAACAAGTTTGATATATATCTCTACTAGTTCTTGACCGTCAAACCTAACTTTACAGACCAATCAATTATATCAGAAATCCAAGGACAAATTGATTTCGTTTAATAATATGCATGGCTAATGCTTATATTAATGTGCTTCTCTTCACATCGATACATTTTACAGTAACAATATGAGACAAATACTCACCCCTACATACACCCGGCTACATACAATTGAAATTGAGGCACATCCTAGCATCCTGCTATATTAGCGCCAACGAGTACCAGGAGTCAAATTACATTGATGCAATTCATTCTCAAATCTTACTCAGAGACCACAATGACATAAGATTGGTAGTTAAGTCGCGGCTCTGAGATGTTCATTAATTTTTATAATGTTGGCGAGCTAAGGTTATGGATTTATTAAAAACAAAAATTGAATTTAAATTACAAATTCAAATCTTTTCGGTAGTGCCCACTATTCATAGAGATCTTAAATTTATTTAGACATAGCATCATAATCAAAATCTTATCCAGTTTTGAATCTCTGATAATGAATAAAAATGTCTCTTGAGAGAGGAGACCTGTGCGGAAGAGATGGATGATGATGTTGCAGCAAACATCTTGACATCTAGTTGTTCATCAAATTTATTAATTCTGGATCTTTGGATAAATTTAAAGGAGAACCGTGTCTTGAACCATCTTGACTCCTTCAATCATTCGTTTTTCCATTCATACCTGCCTAATCTGCTAAGAAATACCTGAGACCAATTTCTTCAGGATATATTCAAGAGAGCGAAGATGGCAGTACCAGCCAAAAGTTCATGAAGTACAGTTGAGTTTTGAGAGGAGATATCGTTGTGTTGGTTAATCATCAACAAGATTTGATTTCTCATCTTCATCTTCTGCAATAGGAGTGATGAGGAGATTAGTAGAAGTAAGACCATTTCTGCTAAGATCATCAGTTAGAGACAAACATATTCTTGAACAATCATCCATTGTTGAGAAAGAGTTCTAAGTTATAATAAGATGAACAAGAAAGCTTGTCCGTTGACGGCTGAACTGTAGATATTTATAGGGTTTCCTAAAGGAGTTAGATAGGTGATCCAATGGTTAGGAAATGTTTGAGATATTTGACATAGATCTAATGGTTAAAGGCTTGTGGTTGTGGACTTGTAGTGTTTTGGTTCACGGGTTGCAAAATGGCCCGGTAATGACAACACTTCCAGTTCAGACACATCCAAAGCTATCAAGGTTTCAAATTCCTTTATGCAACATATTCCGAAATGTATTTTTGATGAAGATAATGAGAAGCTATTGGAGCTACCCGATGAAGTTGAAATCTATGACATTTTATGTCCATGAAACCTTGGACCTCCCCTGGTAAGATGATTTTTCCACCTTGATTTTACCAATGGCAGTTAGTCAAGCAAGATATCACTCTTTTGGTTCAACACTTCTTCTCTTCTGGTTTTTTTCTCAAGGAGTTAATTAGAACCTTATTTTCTTTCATTTCTAAAAAACAAATTCCATAATTACCAGAGGATTTTAGGACGATTGCTCTATGTAATACTTCTTACAAAATTATTTTCAAGATCATTATTAGAAGAAATCTTCTGAAAGAAAACCCTAAATCAAGAACACAAAGTACATCTCAGCATCAACAAAATCATGGAAGAAGATTTTTCAATCAATTTAGCATTGTCAACATCAATATATCTATTGGGATTGATTTTTCCTATCAAAAATATCAAATTCACTTTCTGCATCGATCCAAATAGAGAAGATTGTGGTTTCTATCTTGGATATTTCACCAACTTGCTAAGCAAATGAATGATATCTTGTCACCAAGTTATTTGATCAACATGTAGATCTGTAATGTCATGTTTGTTTTTTAATATTAGAATGCACTGGTCTTCTTTGTGCTACTTGAGATTGAAATTATCATGTTTCCGTAAATTTATTCTTTATTTGTTTCTTCATCGTCTCAATGAACAAATAAAACAATTAAGTTACAATGGGATATAAATCAATGTCTACAGACAGAATTGACATATGGTATCCCCGTTCATTTTAACTTGGAACCATGAGGTCATTCAAATATCACGTTTATAGTTAATCTTCATCCGAGCACCCCATCATGGTGGAGACTAAAGAAATAAAGGATATCCCAGTTCTATTTGGTACCTTTTGGGGCAGGTGAAGAATTCAGATAACATTGAGAGACACAAGCAAACTATATAAAGAGAACTTTGTCTACAAAATTCAAGAAACTCAGTTGACTTGCCGGAGTAGTAGTCTATGTATAGATTATGTGTTGTGCGTTGTTGTTTTCAATAATTTGTGAGATGTGAGAAATTTACTGCAACACAAATGACAATCTATGTTGTTAATGTATGGTTTGCGTCTCAGTGTTCAGGCATGGCATATAATGCTTGAAATCATTAGTACTGCATCAAAATCTCTGGGATTAGGCTTAATGTTTAAAAACATTTTGTACTTGTCCGTCATACACAGTCTCAATTTGTGATGAACGTGCTTGTTGCAGTTTGGATTGTATGAATTTCCTTAGGGTCTATGCGAGAAAATTTTGCTGCTGCAAGCTAGCACTGCCCAGTTGAACTGCTACCTCAATGCAAATATCTTGCTAATATGAAAAAGCAAGAAGCATGGCTAATTGGTAACTCTCTCTTATTATTGATAGGAATCAAAGAAGAGACTTGGTATAAAACATACACAGTACATGATCCTTTAACAAAGCAATAAAAAGAATGGGAACCTTGCCATCGATGCAAACATTACACATCCAATCTATCTAGTAATGATGAAGGTGCACATAGACGATCATTAGAAACAACTTCAATTCTTAACATTATCTTTATCTTGCTAATCCACAGAAAGAGAAAGTCTTGAAAGATCATTGTAATGAGATGTGTGTTTGCTGTATTTGCAATGCATTGCAATTCAAATGACTGACTACGCAATTGTATCATTTTCCTCCCTTATTACTTATTGATGAACTTGTATGAAACATCGTTCCACAACTGTGTGTATATGCCTTGTGTTTATGGTTCTTGGTAAATTGTTAAATTTAGGAATCACTTATAAGATTGAACATTTGAGTCACCACTTAACTAATGATCTACCACATTTGGAACTATGAGTCTGTTTTACCACCTTACAAAAATTAACAAACAACAGGCTTGAACAGAAACTTAAGGAAGATTTGAAAGGTAAAATAAAGATTGAAACTAAATAGAATAAGCATTAGACATTCAATGTGAGTGCAAAAGATGAGCTCGCTACGTGGCGCAATATTAAGAGCCGATGTATCCTACTACAATACAACCATATACACAATGTCTACCCAACCACTTAGTCTTATCCTATCTAGTCTTCCCTAAGGGCGTAAATGTAATTTGATATAACCACCTACCCTATAAAAGAGAAAGAGAGATAGGTTAGGAGGGATATTTTGGGTGGCTCTAGCTAAGGCTAGCCTCCTTCTTCTTCCTTAGAGCTCCATGAGAGCCTCCTCTAATGGAGATTATGTAACACCACATATTATAGTGAAACCCCCGTGGATGTAGGTCACCGTTGACCGAACCACGTAAAAGATCTGTGCCTCCTTTACTTTCATGTTCTTTTATCTTCTTTTATGTGTGTTTGATGTGTTTTGATGGTTAAGATCATCTTGGGTGTAGTAGCAGAAAATATGTAACTACATTTTGGCGCTAGAAACAGGGACTAGTACGATGGCTAGTCCTTGTGAAGATCAGTAGTTCACTACCAGCAAGCTCTATAACAGATCCAGTGAAGATCTAGTTGAAATAAGAGTTTCAGGGGTATTCTTATCAATGATACAAGAACTTCATACAACAAAGTGTCTCGTCCGACTCCGAACAAGGACTAACAAAAAGAAAGAAGCCAGAGGCGTGAAAAACCAGAAGCTGCTATATTACACAAAAACAAAGAAAGAGGCGATGTTGTTGCGGCGGAGATAATGAAGAAAAACTTCATCAACAACGAAATCAGGAGATTCATCATCAACAATCGATGGGGAATCGAAAACTTTTTCTTCCTCTCTCTTTATATTGTTCTTAATTCCCAGATCTACATGATTTAGGACAAAAATTTCAAAAAAATCTATTTCAAAAATTAGGGATTTTTCATTAAAAGTCTGATTTTCTTTCAAAAATCTTGATTCAAGATGATTTTGGCTACAAGTCTACAATCAGTAGACCTTATTCTTCAAACCCATTTAGGGCTTTTCTCTGAAAAACAGAAAAATAGTGATTTTAGCTTGATTTGGGTTTTCTCCTGTGAATAGAATAGAATGAAAATTTGATGATGCTTCAAGCGATACGAATTAAGTTGGTTCGTGTTGATTAATCACCTAAATTTTGTTGTTGTTGCAGCTGTACTGCTAAGCGATGATAGAAGGAACTACATCGGATAAGTCGTATCGGAGCAGTAACACGATTGGAGGCTGCCATTAACATCTTAGCCTGATTTAGGGCCTTTTTCACCAATCTCTTCGTGCTATCTTTCATATCAGTTGCCGAATAAGCTAATTTTCATTGTGATTACTCACTTAATTGACTTGTCATTACAGAAAAACGATGATGGACGAAATCCCTTTGGAATGATTCACCAGCATCGTGACCACCTCGAGGCCATCTCGTGAAGAACCATAGCTCGTACTACAAGCGATATCGGAAATAGAATCCATATCGGAAAGCTCAATCGGAGCAACCGTCTCGTACCGGCAGTACCCCTCAGTTCGGAGAACCAACATCGGACGGACAATCAAACACCCCATATCGTACCATAGGCGACGTCGGACAGACTGTTAACACGATGAGATATCGATCGTAAAAGCATGAACTCGTACTGATCACCGGATCCACTCGGACTCATCAGTTCATCTCCGAGCACCAAACTCAGACAGGCAATCAACAGGATAACCAGAGCATAAACTCGGATTGTACCTTGACATCGGACAGGAGCACAGAGAATGCCTCAACATCTTACCCTGACTTGGGGCTTATTTTTTCGATATCTCTTCATATTTTCTTACTTAGCAATTGCTAAACGAAGTCAACTCATATCGTGATTACTAATCAAGTTGGCTTGCTGTTCCAAAAAGATTATGATGGGCGAAATCACATCGAAGCAATCATATCGGACATCTCATTCTAAAGCACCAGTCTCGGATAGAAATCCAAGCTTAATCGATATCATACAAAGAAACATCGGAGCAAACATTAGTCAGTACGATAGGAGCCAACCATAGCTCGGACTCACCAATTGATCGATCAAGGAGCACCAATTCGTATCGTACATTAATATCGGACAGGGACATCGGACCTGACTCCTGATTCCCTCGGACTCATCAGTTCACCTCTGAGCAGCAACTTGGATAACATACCTTCCTCTTTTAATTTTCTTTTGTTACTGCATATATAACATGCTATTCTAAATAATCCTTCCATAGCTAGATGCTTTATACTTAAACAGATGCTCCAATGCTTTGAATTAAGAGGAATTTGATGCAATTTATGATCAACAGGTGCATGCTAATGTGCTCAACAGAAGGTCTCTTCTACGACGCCTATTAAATGGTCATCTGAAGACCGATAATCATATGCCGCCAGAAGCATTCATTTAGAATCACCCACGATGGTGCATCCTTGCTCGTGAAGCTTACCGCAATTCGAGATCACCTCGAGAGAAATAAACTAAACAGGAGCATTCTTATCTCCTATCTATGATATTATAAATTGCCAAATGCAGTCCACCAAATCTGAAAAGCATAAACTATAATCAAACTATATATGTTTGATTAAAGCTTACAAGCTACAATAGAAATTACTATTTTTTATGACATGATATATTGTCATTAACTCTTTTGAATGGTTATTAACCTTTAATTGAAATACACAAGGTCCGGAGTAATTCGCCAATACAAAGAAGCAACTGACATGATTCAGTTATATGCTATCTAGCTCCAAAGAAAGCTAAGTATCACTAGTCTCAAAGACTTAACTCAATACATTTTACTGCATGACATCTAATGTGCCTTCATAATAAATTATCATTATCTAATATTCTTAAAATACTTTACATGCTCAATGCATTCATCTCGGATTGATCACGACAGTGCATTCGAGCTCGCCAAGCTCACGATTTAGCTTGCACATATTGTCCATAACAGGGGACATTCTTATCTCTTTATCTCTAAAATTATCATTTTATACAAATGAACTTAAACATGCCTAGTCATTGACTTGAAGCATAATCATTTATAAATATACTTTCTCTACTGTTATTAACCAGTAATTGGAATTTCCAGGGATTTCAAGGGGCAAAAGGCAACCTCATGACAAAGGCTACAAAGCTAAAGGACGATACGATCTCCTACCTTTCTTGCCAGTCTAAGGACAAACATGGCAGTTTCTAACTAATATATTCAACATTCAATCTTCAATGAATATATAAATGCTTAACCAAAGCACCATTATGCTTAAAAGCAAGCTAAGAATAGCTAGTCTCAAAGACTTAAGCCGATATACGTATCGCACTGGTACATCCAGAATCGAGTGCCTCAAACTAGCGCGCCTGCTCCACAACGAGCATCACAATAAATGACAATGTGAAACCATATCGCATGAAAAGAAAATGTTTACATAAAGTAAATGCTTTAAAATTATTGAATGCTTTATTCTTAAGAATGATGGATTAACATTTCATGTTTTGCAGCAAATCTCCATATGGTTGGAGAATTCAGTTAAGTCGGATTGCTTATCCGCATAAAGTAAAGTCGGATTAGACATAGTCCACATAAAGGAATGCTTATCATGCTAGATAAGGATAGAGTCAGATTAGTTGAAATCTGTATAAAGGCATGCTTATCATGCAATAAGGTTAGAGTCGGATTAGTCGTAATCCGCAATAAAGCTATTGTTATGTTTCTGTTTACTTGCAGGGTCACTTGATGTATGTGCGATACATCCTCCTCTCCCCATATATATCTGTATTTGCTTGCAGGGACACTTGATGTATGTATGGTACATCTGCTTGTTATATATATATGTGTTTTCCTGCAGGGTTACTTGGTGTATCATACATGCATCCTCCTCTTGTTCTATATGTATGTGTTTGCTTGCAGGGATATTTAATGAATGTTGAATGAATGTGATATAAATCTGTGTTTTTTTTCCGGGTAATTTAGTGTTCTTAATATGAAATTTGTCCATCACAGATGGTAATAGGGGCATGATCCCCATACGAGAAAATATCTTCTTAGGACCATTACGAATGGTATCGGGGTAACCAAACCCTCGTGCGAGAAACTATCTTCTCAAAACCATCACGATGGTAATCGGGCTATGAACCCCATACTAGAAAACCTCTTCTCGATGCATAATAATATAATTTCATATGTTTGTTTTATTCATTATTTTCATCTGTTGAATGTATGTATATTATATATATTGTTGTTTGCAGGTTTAATTAGTGTTATATCTATTCCATTACTAATGGTAGTCGGGCTATAAGCCTCATACGAGAAAATCTCTTCTCAAAGCCATCACAGACGGTAATCAGGGTACATTCCCTATGCGAGGAAACATATCCTCAAGACCATAACGAATGGTAATCAAGACAGTAGTCCTATGCGAGGAAACATCTCCTCAAGACCATCACGAGTGGTAACAGGGGCACGACCTCTATGCGAGGAAACATCTCCTCAAGACCATCACGAATGGTAAGGTACTAGCCACACCATTCCATCCTTAACAGGATGATGCGAGCAATGCTCAAGCTTCCTGATACGGAAAATGACCTAGGGCAATGCTCAAGCCCTGATGATGCAATCGATTAAAAAGAGTAAATCTGAAATTGATTTTAGGTTTTGTAATTAGTTGTTGTTCTTGTTGAATCATGAAGAAATTGAAGATGGGTTTATCTCGAAATCAAGTTTCGATCAAAGTCTGTGAGTGGTGGATGTTGACAGTAATAAGGGTGATGTGGTTTGGCTGATTTAAGGAATCTGAGAGAATTATTGTTGATGTTGGTGAAGAAGATGGATTTGATCTGCAGTAATGGGTTTGTGCTGATGTTCATGGGTTTCGAATGAAGAAAGGATTTGATTCTGGCAGACTGTGGGGCTGAGTTGTGTTGGTACTTCAATTGAGAAACGAGATTGTGTGTGAGATCTATTTTGTTTTAGTTGAGGGTATTTTGGAAAGATCTTGAAACAGTGTACAATATACGCCACGCATGCACAAGTGTTAACTCAACTAACCGAGGAAAATGTAATGATGGAGGAAACACTAATTTCAATCTATTTGGGGAGGAAACGCTAATTAGCGATTTTGAGAGGGGAGGAAACGTAAAATAGCCCTTGAAATTAAAATATGAACCCATATTCGTTGGAAAACATGACACACCATGACCGTTCAGAAATTTGGTTCATACTTGAATTTTGCTTAGGCACCCCTTGAGAAAAGGTTACGGCAACCTGGTGTGAAGACATCCCTGTAACTACAGAAGTTTCCGAGGGAGAAACATAAGGGGAGCGAAATTAATTTCTCTACTAAATTTGGTTTCAATATCTTGGGAAATTGTTGCACGATAGAAAAACCAAATAAATGAAAGTGTATGTCTGGCTTGTTTCGTTGGGTTCAGGGTTGTTAATTCAAGTTTGGTAGTGCAGACCTTGGATGTATCCTCTCGGATATGAAAGTATGCTTTTACAGTAGGTCGGACCGTCGGTAGACTCGGTACATAACATACTAAAATGTCAAGTACTACTGTTTAGGAAATGCTTACGTACAATCTCTCCTAAATGTGGGGGTTTTGACTACCCTCGTTGTTCGATCTAAATGAAAATGGCTGGAATGGTTGTTACAGTTGGCCAAATGGAATTGCCCCAGGGTTTGCGATTGTAGATGAAACTGCAGTAGAGAGATCGATGATAAGATGCAAATGATGATCCGAGAATCAAACCATAACATCTTTTCTATTCTATTGAAGTTAAGGAATCTCCATTTTCTATAAAAGTTTAGGCGGAGAAAATGTGAATCCGCAGCAATCTACAAGAAAAAGAAACCAATTGTTTGAGTTCTGGTGCCACCGCAAGTAGTTTCGCTCTAAAATCTAAATCATCCATGAAGTAGGGCTTCATATTCTCTTACTGTATCAAATATGTTCTGTCGGAAATATACATGTTCTATTCCAACCGGTAAAATATGTTCTACTCCTCAAAGCTTATGTCCGGGACAAACTTACCAGAAGCCGGGACAGACATGCCAGCCGCAGCCTACAAGAAAGGAAAAGTAAAGCCACATCAGGTTGTGAAAAAAAGAAAAAGAATCAATGCAGGCAATCCTAATAAATATTTCAGATTCGCGGTAAAACAGACTCACTTCTTCCAACTCTTTACAGGTTCTTTGCACCTGAAAAGTATGCAATCCAACTTCAGCAAATTCTTCAGGAATTTCGTAGTTACTGATGCTCTGCGGTTGACATTAAGATGTGTTGATCAGTTACAAATACTAAAACTAAAAAGAAGAGCATGTTAGTACATGGCATACTTTAGAAGCCTGAAAGCTTAACTAACACATGACGAAATACAAATAATACGGATGATGGCATGACGAAGCTGATGGTAACTTGACCAAGGGGCTGGCCCGGCTGGTTACAAATATTGGGTGGCAGTGATGCTCACGAAGTAGAAAGATGATATGATATCTTCTAGTTTATGTTTGTTTTCAAAGTGCTTGAATCCATTGACAACTTAGACAGTGGCGATGAATCCAGGGTAAGGCACCCAGAGTAGAAAAAATGCTGCATATATCTCGCACACCCAAAGTCAGCCAGATAAGATTCAACCTAATCCAGCGACACAAACAAGAAACTTGTGGCCGTGGGATTCATTCTTCTACTGGTTATTATATGTTCTATAGCTAAGTTGAGATAAGTTGTAAAAGGCTATAAAAGCCATGTTTCTGTAAACACTTTGAATCAATGAAAAAAGAGAAGAAAATAGACAAAAAAAGAAAAAAAAAAGAAAAAGAATTGTAACAACTGTTAAGAGAGTTTCCAAGTATCAATCTAATACTATAGAACAAGTTCAAAGTTCAGTTTCTTTCTAAACTCTAAATATCCAACATAGATAATGAAGATTTTAATACTCCCTCCGTTCCTGGAAAAGAGATACTTTCACTTTTTCAATTTGACCTATTTTAGGCTAAAATGAAAAAGTGAAAGTATCTTTTTTTCCAAGCTTGAAATTTTGACTCTAGTGTCATGAAAGCCAGTCATATTGAAGATGAACAAATAAAGTTACCTCCAAAAACTTGATGTTCTCAGAATCCTTCATATCTCGCTCAGGGTCGTTGTCGACACTGAATTTGTCACCCTCAAGTCGAATCACGTGCCGATGTTTAACGTCCCCAACAAAACTACCACTGCAATAATAATAGTATCAATTTTGATTAACTTAGGGTTTCAATTAATTAAAACTAACACAAAATTGAACAATCAAAGATATCTTACTCAAAGTTGGGACCCTTTCTCAGGCCGGTGAACCCTATTGAACCCCACAAATTTAAACGAGAAAAATCAATTGGTTAAGGCTTTCGTGATGGAGGTGGATTTGTAGAAACAGATAATCGAGACAAATCGCGACTAGCAGATGCCACAGACGCCATTAGCGGCAGAAGAAATCTGCAATTAAACCATGGAATATAAAATAATTAATATTATAACTGACGGATCTGGAATAAAAAGAGGATCGGATAAAACTGCACAACGAAAAAATTGAAAGCAGATCAGGAAAGAGGTTCACCCTGAGCGAGAGAGATGGTGTTTTTTCTTTTGATCGCGAGAGAGATTGAGAGAAGAAAAAAAACAAAAACAAATCGAAGATGATTTCAGAAACCTACCGACCCTTACCTTCTTATTTGTATACCTAAATTTTACGAACCTTGGTTTAGGGCATACAAACCAATAATCCCATATAGGATGCCCTTATAAAGGGTATCCCTTGGGTAGTTCAATTACCTATATACCCTTCAACAGTTTTAATTACTAATCAACCTTTATCTTAATATAAAAACCTAAAATCAGTTAAAAAAATAAATCAGATTCACTCACATAATCTCTTCTTCTTCCTCCCTCCCCTACTCAAGTCGAACTCTTCCAAAGAAGAAAAAAAAATTCATTGCGGCGAAAATTTAATCGTCAATTAAACTCAACTATAATGGTTCGTAAAAAGGAAAAAAGCAATGAGTAGGCATTCAAAATCGTCTTCTAATCCATCAATTGAAGAAGAAGAACCAAATGAAGATGAAGGCGTAGAAACTTTAATTGAACCACAAAATCAACCAATTGAAGCACCAACTCAGGAAATGAGGTTTAATTTGTTGTTTTTCATCGATTGAATAGGTTTAATTTCTGAAAAAACTAGGGGTTTTGACGGTTACAGTATTGGGTTCGGCTCAAAATTGAGTTGAACTTTGAGCTGAACTGTTCTTCATAACAACTTCCTGAAACTGCATATGAACAGTTCGGCTTGAAATTTCATCTGAGTTTTAAGCCGAACCTAGTGACAGATAGGGGCGAAGATGGGGTTCGGCGTATTCGATAATACTTATTTCAAGCCAAACAACCCACTGTGTTTATCTATTGGCTGATCTCGATTGGCTCGGCTTGAAATAATTTTGAATTATGAGACGAACACCTCACTATGTTGGAGAATCAAATGACAGTTGTTGGGTTCGGCTTATTCGATAGTATTGAGTTTGAGCCGAACCATATGCCTCTAGTTTATAGTGTATATGAAAAAGTCTAGGTTCGGCTGGTTATGATATTTCCATTATAAGCCGAACTATTCTCTGTACCACAAAGAAAAATTAATGGTTAGGTTCGGCTATTACGATATTCACAATATGTGCCGAACCTATAACAAAATCAAGGTTCGGCGGCTAACCATAACACTTGCAGATAGCCGAACTGTTCATCATTTGCAATAACCAGGTGGGTTCGGCTGATAAATTTAAGCCGAACATATTCCTGGTTCGCCGAACCATAGTGAAAAAATACAAACTTTTGATGATTTCAAGCTACAAAAGCGAGATTAAACATAAGATAGAAGTGTACCTCTGTATTAGAAGCATTGGGTTCCTTATATATGTATTCATCATTTGGATTTGGCTCATAAAAATCATCATCTTGAGTTTGAGTTTGAACAAATCATTCTCATAATCTAACAAATCAGCCATTTTCGGATCATTGTTGCAATTGATGTGTATTTTTCTAGGTTTTTTAGATGAAGATTGACCCTCCTAATCCATTGAATCAAA
>JAJJMB010001750.1:1285293-1451917 GCA_023531105.1 Papaver atlanticum | reverse complement strand
TTTGGTTAATTGCCATGGGTAGAGTTTTGGGATTACTGGGTTAAGTTTGCTCTGATACAAAATTTGTTGGCGCAATGCGGAAGTGTGATGGGTTTATGGAAATTGATTATGGATGATTTATGGAAAATGTGTTTGGAAATGATTTAATGAAAAAGAGGTTGGTTAATTGAAAAGAGGAGGCTTTGATTAATTATGAAATTGTGAAATGTTTACAAGAAGATTTAGTGTAGCAACTTTGGCTTACTTACTCTAGCACTCAACTCTTACCAAACTCTCACTCACTTGATATTTTTTTTTTTGATTATTTTTGTGATGACCACAATAGCCAACATTGGCTTCTATTCTAGGGGCACTAGCACGAGCAAAAATGGTTGAAAAGTCTACTGTTTGAAAGAGAGTAAAACGACCCGAAAACCTTGTCTCAATGATCGAACTTAAAGATATGAACTGTGAGTCCCTTAGTTCCGAGTTCGTGAATTGATCGATGAGAGAAGTTCTTCTTTTGCAGTTTCACTAATGAGTTGGACCAAGAAGAGGTGATCAAGACCATCAAGCAGACCATCATTCCCAGATTTGGCATCCCCGATACTACTTCATGACCAACTATTGAGACTATTCTAGAGAAAGAATTCTGTAGATGCATGTGATGAAAACAATCTTAGAAGTCTCTGGAGTGCACACAATGGACTTGCACTCTTTTTATCTTTGTAGAAAATTAGAAGAGTCTAGATACCTCTAGATTGGGCCAATGCCTAGAGATAAGCCCATGGGAGTTTGTCACTTTTGTTAGCTAATCTAGATAATTCTAGATTTACCCATCACAAATTATCAAGCATTTCTAACAAAAACACACTTAAAATATTTATTCATAGCTCAAAAGTGTGTTTACAATGGTGAAAAAACTGCAACGTTTATAGGAGTTGCGAATTAACTGTTACAAAGAGTTACACTGTATCAAGAACGACAGTTCTGTTTTGTAGCAGATTTCGCGACTGTATTTTGCAGGCCTTGTTCTTCAGTTTCTTCTTTACACTCAGAAGCAGGGAAGTTTCATGCAACTTCGATTCTTTCTCTCTGTTACGCTCTAAACTAACCCCTAACACTCCATAACTCTCCTACAGCTCCACATAAACCTATTTATACATAACAGCCTCCTCGAATCCTTGCAATTACTGCAAAATCTTCCTCTTTTACTCGGGAATATTTTTTCCTTTTTTTTTTAACTCATCCATGCGTCTGCAACTGTAAATTATGAGTATTGTCTCCTTTTTTTATCTCCTCCACGATTCTGCTGCACCTTAACACACTCCAAACACGGTTCTTGCACGTTTAATCTTCTCTACAACACACGAAATCACAGCAAATCCCGTGTCTATCTTCTCAGTGAACATACATCCCTGTTTTATCATTCGGTGATTATCCAGCCCTATTATCTCGAATCAAACACCCTTACCTTCCCTGTTTAGCCCAATATAACAAACCCAATAAGAATCAGCGATTTCGTCTCACTTAAACTCACCTAAAATCTCAACCTGCCTGTTTTAACACCATTTTCCCGCCAAAATCCAAATTTTGAATGTGGGAGAAGATGGGTCACCCTTATCCTGCATGGGTGTCCCTTTAGTAGATGGCCTGGGGTGGATATAGATTTTTCTGGGTGTAAATAGTAATTTTTCTGCATGCCGATATCAACTCCTCCGAGTGCATTCAAAACATTTTTGGGGTGCCTTTAGTACATTTGTTGGGTTCCTTTAGTGATTTTCTCCAGAGGGTGCAAATACAACTTTTCGAGCCATTTTCTCCATAAAATATTATTTATTAAAAAACACATACAAATACATAAAATAGCAAAATAAGCATAAAATCGAGAACTAACATTACATAGAATTGAGAACAAAATAGACACATAAATGCGTCTATCAAATACCACAAAACTTATTATTTGCTAGTCCTCGAGGAAATCTAATCTAGAAAATAAAATCCTAACTCACTGTCGCAGGCATTGCAGTTTCACTTAGCATGTGCAACAAGCCTTTAAACCCTAGGTGGACGAAGTCTCGGGAGGGTTTACCAGAGGTGTACCCACAAAACCTTTACTCCAAATTGGTCACAAGTATTGAAAGAGCTATGAGGACATGCATATTCTCAACCTATCGCAAAGTAACTAGAATGCAAGAGAAATCAAAGGTATCCGCTCTACAGCTGAATAAAGAATTTGGGAGACACATCCGCTCTACAACTAGATAAACATTATGAGACGCATCCGCTTTACAGCTGGATAAGATTATGAGAGAGATAAAAATGAGAGGGACATCCGCTCTACAGCTAGATAAATTACGTGTGATGAGTTGAACCAGTGCTAAAAATATCTTGTGTCAGATGGAAAGTGGACTAAGAAAATAACCAATATGCATTTCTCCTCGGCTCTCTCATAGTGCTCAGTAGAAACAACGTCTTCTTCGGCTTCAACTGTTGATGATAAACTCTCGAACCTCTTAGAACCTTGACAATAAACCCTTCTCCTCAATATCTTATTCTTACTTTAAACTTCTTTATAGATGGCCTTATTGAACAAAAAGGTAACTACAAAATTTAAATGTAACTAATATTTTATTTTTATTATTATTTATTTTCATTTTTTTTCCTCAATTTTTTTTAAACAGAATAATAACAAGACTAATATTTACATGGCCATGAGAGAAGTACTTGGATCTTCGCAACTTGTAATGTCTTGGTATCATGAACTTCAACAACTTACACCGTTTTCTTTTCTCTTGTAACTTCTTGTACCCAAGTCTTCAACTTTGATTTTGAATTCTGCTTTTCTTTTTATTTTTTCTTATAAACCTTAAACGTCTTCAACTTTCTTCATAGATTTTGATGTCGCTTCACTTGTTGATGATAAGTTTTTACTGAGAGAGAGTCGTAATCCAGTAACTAAGACTACATGGGAGGTTGCTTTGTCTTTCTAGCATTTCCTTCTGACCTAATTGTCTTTCCATCATGGATGGTTAGGTCCATCACGATTACCCTCTAAAAGGTAAATTTTCTCTCCTGAGTGTCAATGATCTCAATGTCGTTTTCTCTAATGTCTCACTAGAATGTTATCCTTAGAAATTCGAATTTCCATCTTTTTGGTGAGAAACAGTATGTAAACTTAGGTAAACGAATACTATGTGACACTATAAGTTTAATAATGCAACTAACAAGTTTCTCCCATACCCCCAAACTTAAATCTAACATTGTGCTCAATGTTCTAAAGATAAAACTAAAAGCATGAACAAGGAGAAACTGTTACCACTTGAAGAAAATGAGTTAAGGAAGGATATTACCGTGTTGCATGAGCATGGGTTACCTCTTAAGAAGTGCTAAGTTTAAAGTCTTCAGCCAGACATTAATCACAACAAAATGGCTAGTCACCTTTCAAAATCATAAACTAATAGCCGAAACAACTGTGGGTCAACAATACCAAATAGAGCCGAAAAAAATATATAAGAGACCTGCAATGGATTAGATAAATAAACAAACTGGGCACAACCTTATCTAGGGTTTCTAAGGTTCCGTTCAAGACAACTAGATTTATCTGGGGTGCCCCTTTTGGTTCCATATAAATGTCTATAAAACTGGGCTCAGCTGAAAGGAGGGTCCCTAAAAGATGGATTTCCTCATGGACAGTATCAGGAGGATCGAGTTGCAGAGTTTGCAGAAACTCAAGTAATACCTTAGATGCACAAAGTTTGAGTCCCAAGTTAGGGACTTCAATAAGGGACACTTGATGATCGCAAGAATCATCATTACCCCCAAACTTAGGGTAAGCAATATCCTCAAATGGACCAAAACCTATAGAAAGGATTCTAGGGTCCGTCTGGTCATCACACTGCCTAGCTTCCTTTGCGGATTGGTCATCTAAATGAACACCATCATCAAAATCATATAATGGATTATCAAAGAAAGTCTCTCGCAAAGGATCATCGACTTCCTCCAACTCACTGAAAGGTTCATCAAATAATGGATTGTCAAACACAGTGTAGGCGAAAGGATCACGGACTAAAGTGCTAAGCATGTTCACCTCTTCTAGGTCATCCGTCTCAGAAGACTTAATAACATTAAAGACATTTAGCTCAGTAGTCATGTCACCAAAAGATATGTTCATAAGTCCGGTTCTACAATTGATGACAGCATTAAACGTGGCTAAAAGAGGGCGACCTAAAATCATCGTTATTTGAGCACTAGGGTCCTGAACAGGTTGGGTATCTTGAACAACGAAATCCAGTGGATAAATAAACTTATCAACCTCAATCAGAACATCCTTTATAACGAGGTATTTTGACAGACCTATCAGCTAATTACAGTGTCATATTAGTCGGCTTCAACTCTCTAAGACCTAGCGGAGTGTACGCATGGTAAGGAAGTAAGTTAAATCTAGCTCCTAAGTCAAGTAATGCCTTATCAACCATCTGATTACCAATCGTACAAGATATGGTGGGGCATTCGGGTTCTTATACTTAGGGGTTGTTTGGTTCAGAAGGATTGATCTTACCTGACGAGCTAAAAAGGCTTTCTTATGGACATTAATCTTACGCTTTCTTGTACAAAGATCCTAAGGAACTTGGCATAAGCAGACATTTTCCTGATTGCTTCAAGTAATGGAATGTTAATATTCACTTATTTAAATATTCCATTATTTCGTTGAAAGTCGATTCTCTCTTGGTTGGAGCTAACAACTGTGGATATGGGGCTCTAGGCAAAAAGGTAGTTTTATCAGGAACCACATTGGACTCTTTAGAGACTCTATCAGTCTCTTCTGCTATTGGCTCTTCTTCATGAGTAGAAGGTGGAACTACAGTATGTCCACTATCAGGCATGGCTACCTTATTTTTTACCATTTTACAACTTCTAAGGGTTGTTATAGAGTTCACATGATTGAACTCTTTCTCTCGAGAGGATACTTTATGAATTCCCCTGGGATTGGGTAGTGGTTGATTGGGGAACTTTCCCTTTTCTCTTTCGCTCAAAAACTCTACAATTATACTAACCTGATTTTTTAGCTCTGAAAAAGCCTGAGAGTTTTCCTATAAACCTTTCTCAACCGTTTGCTTAAACACTGCACTGTTATGAGATAAGATGGTGAGAGACTCTTCTAAGCTCATGATTTTTTTATCCGACAGGTTCTGATACTGATATGGCCCTAAATGGTTCTTAGTATACCCAAAACCCGAGAGAGTATGAGAAATACTAGGCTGACCTTGAATCTGTCCCTTAGACCAAAAAAATTTGGGTGGTTCCTCCAACCGGTTAAAGGTATCTGAATATGGATCAAATCTCTGACGGTTTTCAAACCTAGAGTTGTTATAAAGAGCATGGGCTTGCTCTTCGTATCTAGCATGGTGTGACCCTTGATTCATTTCTAAGGCCTTTAGACGTCTAAGAATATCAGACCCTTGACTAGATATAGGCTCTGTAGATGCGTAAAAATATCCCCAGCGGACTTATGACCCAAAGAGGAGACATACGTGTTTCCTGAAAGCACGACTCTCTCTATTTAAGATCAAGGACTGGATCCTAATACATCACAACGAGATACACTGGTACCATCTTAATCATGGGTTAATGCAGGGCAAAAATGTGAAACATAATTAATATCTAAAGCTCTTGATTCCGAGATAACTCTCTAGAAAATCACTATTTTCATTAATCCAAAATCTTATATCCATATTGCTTCTTGTATTCTCTAATTATCAAAATACTTGTTACCTTAATTAATAGATATTTTTTAAACTAAAAAATATTAAAATAAATATTGGAGTATTAGATATTTCAAAAGTATCCCTAAATATTAACGAAAATACCCTAATTAAAAAATAAATATAATTTCCTAAATATCTACGATATACTTCCTCCGTTCTTAAAAAAGAGATATTTTTTTTATTTGGCCTATTTGTAATCTAAAATAATCATGATTCGTAGAGTTAGTTTTTTGGTGACCTAGCAACAAGCTGGGCACCAACGCCCTTTTGAATAGCAATACCTAGTGTATAAAAAAACAAAACTACCTACCACTACTGCATCATTATTAACCAAGCAATGCTTCAATCTCTTAAAAAAAACACAATGTATCTGCACCAAGTTCACCCAAAGTAGAGAAAGCTAGCACACTCAGACCATAACCGTGTAAACGCATTGATCCAAGTATTTATTTCGTTTGCGCGAAACAGCATTAGAAATAGCTTGACCGGGAATGAAGGCACGTGTACCTTCTCCTTTGAAAGGTGAGACACCTTTGACATCCATACAAACATCTTGACCATTTTCTCAATTATAAAAGAGAATATCTGAAGGACGCAAATCTTTATTATTCTGTGACAAGAAACCCAAAGCAACTTCTTTGCGCGCAGGCACACCCGCCTCGTAACAAACGTCAGCAATTACATCGCGTACAAGGTCATTCCGGAACTTAAGTCGAACATCTTTGATCCCATACAAGGTCAATAGTATCCTATCAACTCCAGTAAGGAGGAAGTCATGGGTTTGATCCCATCGTAAAAGATTTGTATTTAAATTAGTTGTATAGAGGGGTTTCGCGGGGTAGGGTGTAGCAATGGGGCTAGTCTAACTGGATGGATTTGGGTAGGGGCCTGACTCCGATTTTTACCCATAAAAATAAAAATAAATAATAATAATAATAATAATAATAATAGTAATAAAATTCATTTGTGTGCATCGCACATACGGTATGATGACCGGTAATGATAATAAATATAAGCAAATTTGCTTTCCATAAAAATACTCTATCATTGTTTTATGAAGAACCATAAAAATTCACATTTGGAACTATTTTTTTTATTATAGTGGATAGAATTAGTACATTATATAAGAGGGAGAACTTAGTTCTAATGATCGATATTTTCCCATATTAACGAAACAGTGAAGTTGTAATGTTTTTGAAATTATTCACCTTAAACCAGCATGGATTTTCAATCTTCAGAGACGAACTTAGTTCTTGCTATGAATAACATGTTGTATGAGACCAAGAATATGAATATTGATAATGTAGTCTTTCCAATCTATATGTTTTGGATCGAAATAAAACATATCATCCTCTTCAAATCTGTTTTCTTTCACCGATATTCTCAATTTCTCAGTAGCCGAATCATCAAAACTGCAAGGCACACAAAAATCAGATACTTTCCAAACACCAATTAGAGGGAATGCATTATTCCCTACTTAAATATGATTGCGTAAGGAATAATGAGAGAATTTATTTGCGTTCTACTTACATTCTTTTAAAGAGTATATAAGGTTCATAGATTTCAACAAATCGTCTTGCAAAGCTGATTTTTTGTTCCTGATCACAGGAAAAACAGCAAGCATGAGTACTGTAACTGTCTTCCTCATTATATATCAAATCCAAAACTGTTACTAAAGTAAGATTTTTTATTTATTTTATTTTTTCTCCCTCAGCAAACGTAAGTAATATATTAAGAAAGCTTACGCGAAGTAAGAGCTTTACAACACCCCAAGAACAGAGAGGGATTTGTTACAAAATCCCCACAGCACCATACTCCCTCAACACCAAACAAAGAAATAGGTACAGACTCCCCCTGCAAAGACTGGCGGATTCCAAAAAACCCAAACTAACAAATCTTACTTATTAACAAAAAACTGACCGCAATTCGATAAAACATTTTCAAGGGAGATGCCCTTCATAGATTCATCGTTTCTGCACTAGAAATAATCTTGGGATTTAATTTGTTTAATCACCTGATTCACATCGAAGTTGATGTGTTCGAAAACTAGTTTGTTTCTTTGATCCCAAATCGTCCAAGTGATGGCTGCCGGAAGTAACTGCCATAGCTTTTGACCAACTGCAGAAAGAATTTTGCGTCTCCAACCCTTGATAATTTGATCAATGCAGTTTGGCATGAACTATTGAATGTTAGAATACGACAAGAAATGACCCCAAATACCAGAAGAGGTAGGACAGTGGAAAAGTAGATGAGTGGCAGATTCACCCGTTTTGCGACAAAGAAGACAACCGTTGACGATTAGCGTTCCTTTCTTACGAAACGTATCCATTGTGGCTATCTTCTTTTGGTTTACCTTCCAAAGGAAGAACCCAATTTTATGCGGCCACGCCCTTGACCACACACTTAGGTTTTTAATTTCCAATTCATAGTCTTTATTAAACCAAGAGTATGCTGCTTTTATGGTGAATATGCCTGACTTGTCTATCAACCAAGAAATCGAGTCTTCGCTTGTTTCAGGCACAATTTCTTCAATGATTGAAAGTAAGGACGAGACTTTCGTAATCTGATTCTGAGATAGTCTTTTATCCAGGCCGAGATTCCAAGCACCTCCATTTGAAATGGTTGTTGCGCATTTCATCACTGTCTAGTTTTTTGCTGAAGTAATGGCGTATATTGAAGGGTATCTCGAACAAAATGGTTGCTCGCCAACCCACCTGTCTTCCCAAAACCTGATAGTACTTCCATTCCCCACTTTCAGTTTTGCACAGAGATTGAAAGAGTTTAAAAGAGAATATATACCTTTCTATATTCCGAAGTTGTTTGGTGTCTTAGGTTTCTTCATTTCTCTGTCGAAGTTTGCTGAATTATGTTTTGAGACAATCGCAGTTCGCCACATTGCAGTTTTCTCTTTGTTGAAACGCCACCACCATTTGGAAACTAAGGCTATGTTCATACTCTTCAAATATTTCAGACCAAGCCCCTCATTTTTTAGAGGAGTACGACATATTTTCCATTTCACATAATGAATCCCTTTTTTAGATTCCGAGGAGTCCAATAAGAAGTCACGAATAACCTTTTCAATTGCTTTTATGACTTTTGGAGGAGCAATAAAGAGAGAGATCATATAAATAGGAATACTTGATAAAACACTCTTTACTAGAGTTAACTTACCAGCTTTAGTAAGAGAAGATCTCTTCCACGAACAAAGTTTCCTTTTGCATCTCTCAATTATTTCTTCCCATTTTTGTGAATTGGTTGCTTTGTTCCCAAGAGGCAAACCTAGGTAGTCAGAAGGCAGAAAATAAGTTTTACAACCCATCATTGTCGACATTGCTTCCAGGTTGGTTGCATTTGCCACCCCAAAGAGACTACACTTAGCAAAATTGATGCGCAGACCCGACACAATCTCAAAACCCAAAAGATAGTATCTTAGGAAGTTTATTTGCTCAATCGAGTCATCTAAGAAAACTAAAGTGTTATCCGCGAATTGAAGATGACTCACTTTGTTCCCATTGACACTCATATTAAAAACCCCTAAGTGACCTGATTCATGCCCAGCTTGGAAAAGGAGGTTCAAGGCTTCAGAAACTATTAGAAAGAGGAAGGGCGAGAGCGGATCACCTCGCGTTAAACCTTTTCCAGTATTGAATTTGGTTTGAGCCGAGCCATTTATTAGAACAGAGGTGGGTGTATTGGTGATGCATCCTTGAACCCATTTTCTCCATAGTTCTCCAAACCCCATCATGATTAGGAATTCATCCACAAATTCCCATAAGACATGGTCGAACGCCTTTTCGAAGTCAATTTTAGAAATAACTCCAGGAGTTCCGTTTTTTATTCTGGAATCAATGCATTCATTAGATAATAACGCACTATCTAGGATTTTCCTCCCCTTAAGAAAAGCTGATTGTTGTTGAGAAATTAAGGCGGGCAGCACACGTTTCAATCTCTCAGCTAAAACTTTCGAAATCATCTTGTAAATGATGTTAAGTAGACGAATTGGTCTTAAGTCTTTAATTTCTTCAACCACAGACGTGCAGATATGTATTGGTAAAAACATTTCTGGTAAAGTAAGATTTTCGGGAAATATTTCTAGTAAAAACATGCAGACGTGTATTGGTAATATATATTCTATTGACTTACCTTCTTATGTAACACATAATTGTGATATCTGTGTTTTCGGAAGCTAGCCATGGTGGGGAGGAAAACAGGCTTAACAAATTTAACAGCATTTCCATCTTTACCCACCCAAGGATTCTCGCTGAAATAGTCATAAGCATATTCAAGCAGCTTAATACCGTTCATTGGCTCTTCATGTGCAGAACTATTCACATAGTAGATAAACAGACCATCAATATGGAAGCTATTTTTTTTTTTCACATGATTCATCATTACCACGATTACAGCACTCACCACCATATCTCCCGGGATCTGTTACATAAAATCATTATTATCAGGGCAATCAACCACATATTTTGACCCATCCTTTTACAGAATTAATCAGGTTTATAAGTTTTTCCTTTAATGTTTTTTTTTTCTTTTTCTTTCTCTGAGAGTGTTTTACATATATCCGAACATTATTAATTTTTTGGCATACGACATTGTTCATTAATGTCATCAGAAAATCTTGAGCTTGTTAAGTTGAATTAAGGCAGAAGCAAGTTCAATTCCAGCATCCTTAAGATGATTAACAATGAGTAAAAGTTCACTGACCTGGGCAATAATTGACTTACTGTCAACCATTTTAAAATCCATGAAGTTGCAAATAGGAATTTCTTGTTGCTTTCTTAAAAAATCTTGTATTTGTTGTCAAGCGTAGTCCATAATTCCTTTTCAGACGAAATACTTTGATGGGAATTGTAAACACTAGTTCCCAGGGCGTTCAAAATATGACCACGACACATAAAATCATCTTCCTAACGCTTCTTCCTTCTGGCCTTCAAATTATCATTCTCTTTTTCTGATGGTGCAGGAATTTCATCCAAACCGTCTTCAAGTATGTACCACAACTTGATGGTGATCAGAAAAAACTTCACAGTCTCTTTCCAACGAGTAAAATTATCACCATCAAAACATTCAAATCGATTTAGGGTTTTGTTCATCACTTGCAGAGATTGAGTCATAACATTAAAATTTGAAGATTCACCCTCCATTGTTGAAAACTAATTGCTGAAACTGTTTGATAATACAGGGTACTAGAGGATGAAAACAGAGATTGAAAAGAATGTTGTATCACAAGCTTCAAGGCCTTATGATTCTTTTCAACAATTATTTCGACCCTTCCCAAATAATTGGCGAGTATAATTGGTCCGCGAAATATTGCCTTCAGGATACAATGAAGCCCTAACAACATTGTTGAATTCAAGGTTGTACTCCCTTGACCCAACCAAGAACACACAGTATTTTGTTTCTGAAGATGCTTAGAAAAAAAGAGATTTTGATGATTGAGATGGGAGAAAGCCTTCACTATTCAAAGAGGGATTCATGCCTTTTCGTGATGTATTTCCATCACGAACAAATGCTTTCAACGGGCATCCATTAATGGTGTCTCTTGAAGAAACTCTATTGGAAAAGACACGTTTTGTGGAAATTTCTGGAAAACCGAATAAGTTTTCAAATTCATTAACCAAAAGAATTTCCACGAGATGCTGTCTCGCACTCTGCTAGGGAGCGTTGCCCAACGGACCCCCCCGATAGCGGCAAACAATTTTGAAAATATCCAACATCTAAGACCATCTAACGGTGGAGATTGATTGCTTAATTTATAAGCAGACTTAGCTTGAATCTTAAATAGGGATTACATCTAACGGTGAATATTGAATGCTTTGTTACTAAGCTATCTTATCTTTGATTGTAAGCAACCCTGATTTGAAAGGCTATATAAGGGAGAACTCTAGCAACTGGAAAACACAATCCCGGCACTTTCATGTGTCCTAGTTGCAAACTAGAGTCGATTCTCCTTTAACCTAGGTTTTCCAAAACCATTATTAGGTTAACGACTCAAAGACTTCATTTGGGATTCGTGAAGCCAGATCCAACTATTTTCTCTGCAGTTGCATATTCTGATCTTACTTGTTCTATCGTATTGAGTTTTATCTTCTCTAAGATATACTCGAGATTTATCTCCGATAGGTAAGATATAAAAAGTAATCAACTCCTCTTAGATCTTTTAAAATTCTTCATTTCTCTCTTTTAAGTAAAAGAGAATCCATTCTATGAATGCTCTGATTTGTTTCTGATGCAGATTCGTTGATCTATTGAAGTTCTTCTTGCTGATGGACAATAAAAATCAAGTCATTCTGATGATAGGGACGATGATGCCAGTAAGGGAACCACGGTTAAGTGCAAAATGGGTCCAACTGAGATTAAAATTTTGACAGGAGAAATCATAGTGTGAGTTACTACTTCTTGTTATTATTGATGCTAGGAAGAGAACCACCACTTGCTTTCCCCATGATTTGTTACATTTAGATGAGCAAGCTGATGTTCGGCATTTCGAAGGCTTCTTTCTTTCTTTTACTAAACTGGGTAGGGAGGCACAAATTGGATCAATGTGTATTCTACTTATAAGGGCTAGGCATCTGCCTATGTAGTTTAGGGTTGAGTTATTCTGTTTATTATAGCTTTATCATTTGATCCAACGGCTGTCAAATATTCTATGAGTGACTAATCTTGCTGACCTGTAGACGATTTCTATGACTGACTAAGCTTGCTAACATTTCTACTTTTATTTTTTTATTTTAAAATTATGAAAACAGACGGGGACTGTCTCCCGTAAAAAAAAAAAAAAAACGAAAGAAGTGGAATACTAGAGAACTACTAATAGTGTAACTGAACTCCACTTTGATGAAGGTTGTTTAAACACGCGTCTAGTGTTACACTACCAAACAATCATTCAACTGAACTAATGTGTGAACGAGTTGAGGGTGGAAGTAGGATGGTAGTGATCCATAGTAGACTCTAATTATAGCACATTGGTAGTCTACTTCTTCAAATGAAAGAGTGACACTACCCATAGCCCTTGCTCTTAGGGTTGAAAAGGGTTGAAACTTGGATGATGCTGGTCTGCTGCCAGATACATATGTCAATGGTTAGATGAAAAGATAAAACGAAATAAACGATCATTAAGTGAAACCTAAATTAAACGGCCAGATCTGGATCTGTAATAACCCTTATAAATGAAGTACATTTTCTTCCGCTGACTTATATTTGCGCATTTATCCCTCACCATCTGCGAAGACAAACAAAGGCAGAAATAAACCAAGCAAACGCTAACTTCAAAAATAAATTAAAGCTTCAATGAAATCATGGCAGATGGTGGTTCAATAGCATCATCATCTCCAATAACAACTTATATCAGCACGATGATTTCTCCTCTCAAAGTATTAAAATCATTCAATTTGTATTTTTTTTCATGTCTCTTTTAGATCTGGTTTTTATCTTAAGGCCAAAGATCAGATTAGAGGTTTTATCGTGTGGGATTGGATTTTTGAAGTTGTAGTGTCAAAGAGTTGTCGGAAGTCATTCTTCTGTACACCTAGGGAAAGTTATCTTTGTAACAATTTTTCACTTTGAATAAATCCATAACCTTATCTCGCCAACAATATAAAAATGAATAACCATTTCAGTGCCGCGACTTAACTACCAATCTTATGTCAATGTTGTCTCTAAGTAAGATTTGAGAATGAATTGCATCAATGTAATTTGACTCCTGGTACTCGTTGGCACTAGGATGTGCCTCATATCAATTGTATGTACCCGAGTGTACGTAGGGGTGAGTACTTGTCTCATTGTAACTGTAAAATGTATCGATGTGAAGAGAAGTGCATCAATATAAGCATTAGCCATGCATATTATTAAACAAAATCAATTTGTCCCTAGAATTCTGATATAGTTGATTGGTCTGTAAAGTTAGGTTTGATGGTCAAGATTAGTGGAGATATATGAAACTTGTTGAATTTAAGATGATCATGAAAAAATAAACAATTTTCAAACTATTATATGATTGGCATTATTACTATGAAACTCAGAACTATGTCATAAGTCTTACCTAATGAGAATCCATATGTAGTATTTGATAATCGTTAGATTAGAATTAAGAAGTTTCTTTAATCCTAACCCATCTCCTCCTTGCTATGCCGTTTTTAAAGACTATTTTGTGTGTGTAATACTCCCTCCGCCCCACTATTAATTGGCATATTTGTTTTTAGATTTTGTCTCATTAATAGTTGATTTTATATCATTTGATACTCATGCTTATATTCGTTACGTAGGTGTTTTAAAATGCTTTTCAATGATATTCGTTACGTAGATTTTGTCTCACTATTAATACTCCCTCCGTCCCACGAACATCCGTGGTATAGTTTGAGAGATAAATCATTTCTAAATTGTACTACTAGGTCAATTAATAGTGGGACGGAAGGAGTAGTATCTTGAAGAGACCCTTATTTTATAACGATTTTGTAAGGCCTATTCCTATGGGTATGGCAAATCACCCACTATGGGTATGCCAAAGTGTCAAACTCATATGCCTACATGTCAGTAATGACATATAGGCATACACGATGGAGTTTCCAACGAGCGATAGAGACTCCATCGTTTGATGGTCTTTCCATCTCCAGCAATAGTCTCTTTATCTCCGAATAATTTTATATTTATGTAATCTCTTCTTCTCTCCTACTTTTTGACTTTTCTAATATATTTTTATATCTAAAGGGTCCCACTCAATATAATCTAATAATAAAATATTTATAAATACCCCACCACACAAACACAAATATACTTTTTATCGATTAGGCTCCCACCCAACACAATCAAATATATATACTTTTAATCAAATTTTCCATATCTACCATAGTGGGGAAACACATTTGTCATGCCACATGGCATGCCAAATTCAATTTTTGGCATGGTGCATAGGAATAGGCTTAACAGTAGTGTACAAGTTTTAACATATGAATCAGAACACATTCTCGAGTTTCAAATCCAAGTTAAGCATCACCATCTATAATGCGCATACCTGGTACAGACATCTATTCAAATTCCACCCCCACATCAAATATTTGTTAACTTCTACTAAGTTACCAAAACAAAAACCACTCGCAAGAACAGAAAAATACCTACAAATAATATGTGTGAAACTGATTCTTTCATAGATTACCAATAAAATTATTAATAAGATTGCCAACCACTAACTTGATAACTCTTGTTGAATAAGAATACATTCTTAAGTTTGAAATCTTGAATTAAGCATTATACTTGCTCACCTGGTTCATACCCCGAATTCACATTCCATTCCATGTATTTGTATCATCAGATCTGTTGTTTTGGTGGAGGCTAGGGTATTGGTTTCTTCCTTTCATTCTATCTCTATGCAGAAGGGTTAGACATCTGCCCGTCTAAATTAGGGTTTAGCAATTTGTTTGATCTAACGGATGGCATGTGTATTTGATTGACCCTTCTTGTTAACCGGCATATCTATTTTAGACGAATGTGCTTGAGACACATAATTATAGAGTAATTTTAGACGGATGTGCTTAAGCAATTGGTTTGATCTAATGGTCCATAAGCATCGTCCAGGTCCAACCTTAGTTTTACCGTGTATGCTGTAGATTTGTAGTTAGTTTGAGACTGCCACAGGGGATAAAAAAAATTGACCTTATTTTCACAAATTCATGAAAACCTAAATGTAAAAATCTTCAAAGCTTTGAGTTATAGGATGTGGTCAATTTAAGATTTAATTTCGATTCACACTTGTTTCAAATCCTCTCCAATTTTTTTTTTCGTGTTTAAGATTTAAATTCATTAAAATACATTTCAATTCACATTATCTGAGATTTTTAAGAGGAAAAGTCATAGTGCGAAGATGATGTTTATATTGCTGAAGGTGATGCTCTGTTAATTGAACCATATTCTGCCATGATTTTGTGTCTGCTGAGATGTATCAGTTTAGGCCGTTTAATTTAGGGGATGCTTTCCCCACGATTTGTTACAATCTGCTGTTCGGAGTTTCCAAGGCTTCTTTCTTTCACTAAACTGAGTAGGGAGGCAAAAATTGGATCTATGTATATTCTACTTATAAGGGCTAGGCATCTAGGCATCTTCCCATGTAGTTAAGGGTTGAGTTATTCTTGTTCATTACACTAATCTTACTGACTTGTGTATGTATTCTAGGACCGACTAAGGTTGCTAACATTTCTTTGGTTTTTAATTTGAATGTGCAGCACAAGTTTCCTATGGGCCATTTGGTGGGAGATATTTTTTTCACCCATTTATTTTCTACATAAAACTCAAACACATTTAATTTTTGCAAAAGAGCACAATGAGAAATTCAAGAAGAAAAAAGAAAAGAAAAAAAATAGGCGTCCAGGACTTGTTGTGATGCTTGGTAAAACGGACTCATAGTTCCATAAGGCGTACTTTCCTATTTCTTCCTTTTGAGACTCTTCCGCTACCTTGGGAACAACGCGTAGTTTCCTTTTTTTCCTTCCCATTGGACTACTTTTCTCACCACCATTGGAGCCCCTCACACTGTTATTTTTACACTATCTTACACGGTTGGAGACATTTTTCTTGATAAAAAATTAAACGGTAACATATTTGAAGATAATGTTTTGGGGATATGTTCGTCTTACAGAGATCTACATACCCACAAAAAATGAGCTCATTCCGAAATGTATAACTCCACCATCAACTACTTTGAAAATTAACCGTCGAAAGTCGACTAATTATCAACCGTTAAAATTAAGATTGATAGATGGTGAAGTTTGATATTTCAGAATGAGCTCTTTTCTTTTTCGTATGTAGATCTTTGTAAGACGAGCATATCCCCAAAATATTAGCTTCAAATACGTTACCGCTTGATTTTGGTTAAGAAAATGTCTCTCAACGTGTAAGATAATGTGAAAATAAGAGTGTGAGGGGATCCTCCCTCCTACTTATAAGAGCTAGGCATCTGCCCATGTAATTTAGGGTTGAGTTTTTTCGGTTTATTATAACTTTATTATTTGATCCAACGGCTGTCACATATTCTACGACTGACTAATGTTGCTGATCTGTATATGAACTCTATGACTGACTAACGTGCAGCAACTAGCAAATAAACTGCAGATTTGATTATTAGTGCGCTTTCTCACATATGTTTTACTTTTTTAACTTTTCATTTCTCCTTGTATATATAATGATATCTATATTTCCCCTAATCGGTTGTTGTTAGTGGACATTGAGGGTTTGTTGGCCGTGATGGGATTGATGGCGGTCTGATTTGCTCATCTTTGTTCAAAAAAATCCATGTTTTCTTGGGTTAATTCTTTTCCTTGGGTTTCTATCGCAGAGATTATTTTTCTCGGAGTTTCTTGGGTTGGATTAGTTTGATTGATGTGGTGATGATGGTGGTCATATCTACCTATCTTGGCTAAAGATTTCTCTCATAAGCCTTGTATGATCGTTTCTTTGGGTTTCTATTATATTTCAGGGAAGAATTCATCATGAAGGTGTTCCAAATCTCACAGATGACCTAAAATCTAAGATCGATGCTTCTAACTGCAATATAAATTCCAAATGGAATCCATTAGCAAACATCCATGGAACAAAGAATAAAGAACAAATGATTATAATAACTATAAACCTATTACCTGCTGGGATTTCAGTAGAGCGAAAATTCTTCTTCAGAGCATATTGAGAAGAGAAGAAACATATTGAAAAAACTTCTGAGAAATTAGATGAAAAAAATCGAGAAGGGAAAATAAGCCTGACAACACTTTGAAGGGTGGAAAAAAAAAGACTTAACTGTGAACTAAGATGATATGTCGGGCACTAGTTGAAAAAGACTTTTAAGATAGTTGGAAAGTGTCGAATTAGCGAGCTATAAGACACTTTGGAATTGTCGCTGAAAGTGCCGTAGATTTAGTATATTTTTATGGAACGACACTTTCTGGTTGACTCACACGATACTTTCAGTTGTCGCTATATACTATACTTTGATAGCGTCGTAGATTAAATTTTTAATATCAAAAAAATAAAAAATAGATCTACCTTGTTAGAGCACTGCTCGGTCGAACTCTCAAGCGTTGCTATCTCAAACTTGTTTATCAAGTTTAGTTGATCAAAACTATATACTTGATTTCTAGTCTACTAATAGCTATGTCTCGGATTAGGATAGAATGTATAGTTGACCTTTAGAGTTCACGACGTTCACCAATTGAAGAAAAAGATCTACTAAGGAGCTTGGAGGAACTTCATCAACAAAAGGTATGTAGAGACTAAAACTTATCTATCACTCAAAAGTCTATTTTATTTTATCTTGTAATGAGACTAAGTCGTATAGCTATATAGACTTTTACATTATACACATTTGATATTTCGAGCTAACTTTATCTCTCTTATCTATTTCTCGAAATATGTGTTGGAAGATTTTTGCTTTAGCTATGTACATCGTATTCTTGACGAGTTTAGTTGGAGACAATTTATTTGTTGGAAACTAAATATTAAGTAAAAAGATGATCATGTGAAAATTACCTTGAACATCTTATATAATTTGTGTGAGACAGTCATTTAATGTTAGCTTGGGAAGTTTCGTATTGATCATTCGATCATTTGAAAATTACTTGAAGCTCATGGTATGTGTGAAATTACCATTGTCATCTTCTAAGGATGTTTCAATGATTGAAATGATAGTTTAGAACGATTAACCATGTCTGGATACAACACGGTATGCATATCTAGTATGTGAATTGTATTGTGATGATTCAGGTCCGGAACTCTTGTTTGCGTACCTAATATGCAGACGGATTTACCTGAGAAGGTATGAAACTCTTGTTTGCGTACCAAGTATGCGAACGGGTTTACTTGACTTAGGTCCAGAACAGTTGTTCGCGAACCGGGTTTGCGTACGGTTTGAATAGGCCAAGGTCCGGAGCTACTGTTCGCGTACCCAGTTTGCAAACACAGTGGTTAAGTTCTAAAACCAGTTATGTATGATTCTCATACTCATGAACTAAAACATTTATGATTTAAGGAAGGAAAATTAACTTTGCAAACCGTGGCTTAATGTTCATGAATTGATTCTTGTATTAGTACTTTGTACGATTACGAATCAATCTGATATTTTTTCAATTTGTTCATGAATATTTCTATGAGAAAGTGAACAATTGAACAACTCTATTTGAAACAAAATTAGATTCATTTGATTATCTACCATGATCTATTGATCATCTTATTTGATCTAGAAGTGTTAGATGAATACGGCTAAGACAAAAGTGTTCATATGGCTAACTTCGGTTAACTGTTATTGAGCTAACTCAATATACACGTTTAGGTACGGTTACCCTTATCTAAATATAAGTATATTTCATTTGTGTGTAACAAGCTAATGTTGGATAATACAGGGTACTAGAGGATGAAAACAGAGATTAAAAAGAATGTTGTATCACAAGCTTCAAGGCCTTACGATTCTTTTCAGCAATTATTTCGACCCTTCCCAAATAATTGGGGAGTACAGTTGGTTAGCGGAATATTGCCTTCAGGATACAATGAAGCCCTAACAACGTTGTTGTATTCAAGGGTTATACCCCCTTGACCCAACCAAAAACACACAGTATTTTGTTTCTGAAGATGCTTAGACTAAAAGAGATTTTTATGATTGAGATGGGAGAAAGCCTTCACTATTCAAAGAGGGATTCATGCCTTTTTGTGATGTCTTTCCATTATGAACAGACACTTTCAACGGGCATCCATTAATGATCTGTCAGGTCGAACACAGACGGGAGGGGCTACGCCCCCACTGAACCCCCCCGGATAGCGGCAAACAATCTTGAAAATATCCAACATTCTTCCCCTATTTTCAAAATTGAAAAAAACATAAAAACAAAGCAAAAAACTTTTAAATCAGAGTGGCTGCATCACCTAAGTGACTTCCTACGTGCCCGAGTGGGATCAAGCCAACGTAGTTCACGCTTAGTTGGGAAATAAACATCTTCGTAGAAATCAGCACATAAATGATATGTATCTTTTGGATTTGAACCTTCACTTAGTGTAAGAAATTAAAAGCCTTATCGGGGTTCAGTGGTGAAACCAGTCTTGAACCAAGTACCCCATATGACAAAACCGGAATCTCAACACATACTAATTCCTGAGATTGTGCGTTCTGTAGCAAGCACATTAATGGCCATGCGCTTATCCTGTATTCATGAGTCTCTCAGAGAACGGTTTTTTTCTCTTAGGAAACGGCCTGATTTCCATACTCATATAGGCAAGTCTCGAAGGTGTTTTTGTGAGACACCTTGTGATAAAATTTAGACTTATTAAGGATTTTCATCCATCCCTTTTTTTTTTGTTGCAGAACCATTGCACTGATTTGAAATGGGAAGTTTATAATTAGTGCACCATAACCACATCCACAACTTGTTGGTACCATATTGAACCTTGTTATTGAAAACACTACTTTTGGTAGACTCTTTGTGAATGGGTCTTCCAAGTTCTTCTTTGATTCAATAAAGTTAACCGAAACTACTCCTCTCTTGAGTAGTTGTCTCACAATTTGATGTCTAAGACTTGCATGTATTGACTTCCCATTATATGTCTTGTTAGTGACATTAAAAATCGTAGCCTGATTATCACAATTAATCAAGACTGCTAGAGTTGGCTTCTTCAAAAATGGGATCTTTTCAAGTAAGTTTCTAAACCATTCTGCCTCCTTAGATGCATCCGTAAGTTCTTTCAATTCTAACAACATTGTTGAATCAGAAATACAGGTTTTCTTCTTGGAACTCCAAGACACAACAACACCTCCTAATGTAAATATCCATCCACTAGTCGACTTGGATTTGGATTCTACACTATTCCAATTATCATTATTATATCCTTCTAATACATCGAGATATCCTTGATAATGCAAACCATAATCAATGGTTCCTTTCAAGTAAGCCAACACTCTTGAAACTGCTTTTCAGTGTTCAACTCCTGGGTTACTTGAAAAACGACATAACACTCCCATTGCTTCGGATATGTCCGGTCTTGTGCAATGCATGGCATACATAAGACTTCCAATAACACTGAAATATTCAAGTTGTGCATGAGCACGTCCAGTGTTCTTCATTAACTTTACATTAGGATCCAAAGAGTGATGGCTGGGATGTCATCAAAATGACCATACTTCTTGAGAAATTTCTCAATGTAATGAGATTGGTTTAAAGCCAACTCATTTCCCTTTCTTAGAATTTTAATTCCTAAGATCACATCAGCCTCTCCTAAATACTTCATGTCAAAGTTAGAACTAAGAAACTTCTTTGTTTCTTCAATACGAGATATGTCAGATCCAAAAATAAGCATATCATCAACATACAAACAGAATATTACAAATCCAGAACTATCATGCTTACTATAGATACATTTATCCTCATCATTAATAACAAAACCATATGTCAAAGCCACTTTGTCAAACTTCTCATGCCATAGTATGGGAGTTTGCTTCAAGCCATAAAGAGATTTGACCAACTTGCAAACCTTCTTTTCTTGGCCTGCCAATATGAAACCTTCAGGTTGTTCCATATATATCTCTTCTTCTAAATCACCATTTAGAAAAGAAGTTTTGACATCCATTTGACGAATAATTAACTTGTGAATAGAAGCAAGTGCAATCAAACAACGAATAGATGAGATGCGAGCAACAGGAGCATATGTATCAAAGTAATCAATTCCATGTTTTTTCTTATAACCCTTAGCAACTAATCTGGCTTTAAACTTATCAATGGAACCATCGGTATTCATCTTTCTTTTGAATATCCATTTACATCCAATAGGCTTTACGCCTGGAGGTAAATCATAATATATCCACGTACCGTTAGTCAAAAGTGAATTATTTTCATCATTGATACTCTTTCTAGAAACTAACATATCTGGAACTCATAGCCTCAGCATAGGTTTTAGGGTCATCATCAGCGTGCATAATATATTTAGTAATATTAAGAATTTCATTCTTACTACCTTCTACAAGATATTGTACATAATCTGGACCAAAGCTTGTTTCTTTTCTTTCTCTCTTACGTCTTCTAGGTTCGATATCTTCTATAATTTCAGAAGTACCTTATATGTCTCGAGTAGGAGCAGTATGTTCATCATTGTCATTAGTCTCTATAGATTCTAGACTAGGTAACAATGGGTTCTCTACGGGTTGTATTTGGGAACTATTTTTATTTAAGTTCTCAAAGAATTCCACATCTATAGATTCTATAATCTCTAAAGTGTCAAGGATTAAAAATCTGTAAGTGATACTGTTAAGTGAATAACCTACAAAAGTACATTTATACGCCCTATTTCCTAACTTAGGTCTTTTAGGATCAGGCTTCCTAGCGTATGCTAAACAACCCCAAACTTTAAGTCTTCTCAAATTAGGTTTCCTATTAAACCAAAATTTATAAGGAGAAACATCCTTCTTTTTTAAAGAAACTCTATTCAAAATATAACACGCAGATAACATTGCTTCACCCCACAAAGAATTAGGCAAATTAGAACTAATAAGCATAGCATTAACCATCTCTACCAAAGTTCTATTTTTCCTTTCAGCAACACCATTTGGTTGAGGTGTATCAGGTGCAGTAAATTGATGAATTAAACCATGCTCTTGACAAAAGAATTTAAATTCATTAGGAAAATACTCACCACAATGATCAGAACGTAAAATCTTAATTTTCTGTCCTAATTGTGTCTCTACTTCTGCTTTGTATATTTTAAACATGTTAAAGACATCATCCTTAGATTTCATCAAGTAAGTATAAGCATACCTAGTATAATCATCAATAAAAGTGACATAGTATTTGTTTCCACCACGAGTCATGTGATTTTTAAGATCACCAACATCACTATGTACTAATTCAAGTAAGGAAGAATTTCTTACTAAAGATTTAAAAGATATTCTATGTATTTTTTTCTTGCACACAGATATCACATTTAGAAACATTGTCAAAGTTGCAATCAGAAATTAATCCTAATCTTTTCATGTTTCTAAGGGAACCATAATTCACATGTCCTAATGTACCATGACATAAATCAACGGAGTCGACAGTATAAGAAGAACCATTATTTATTAAATTAAGCTTAACCATCTCATTACAAGCATATCCTTGTCCAACAGACCCACCATTTTTGGAAAATATTAACTTACTAGACTCATAGGTCGTCTTGAATCCGGCCTTCATAAAAAGGTCGCCAGAAACAAGGTTTTTCACAACATCTGGTACATGTAAAACATTATTAAGAGTAACAGTCTTTCCCGAAGTAAACGGAAGTTCCACAGTGCCCTTTCCAATTACTTTGCTTCGATAGTTATTTGCAGAAGTAATTTGGTTTCCTTCGTCGGTCACCGGTTCATATGTCTTGTAAAGATGTCTATCTTTACAGATGTGGATAGTTGAACCACTGTCGTACCACCATCCACCCTCATCATTAGAAACGTCATTGGCGGCTTACACTACAATAACAAGTTTGTCATTGACCATATTTTCCTCCTTTTTCTGTCCCTGTTGTTTCTTTTTAAGACGACAGTCACGAGCTATATGGCCGGGTTTATTACAGAAGTAGCAATTGCCCTTCATCTTACTCTTCTTATTGGGATGTTTCTTCTTAAACCGAGTATCATTATTAGGTTTCAAAGAATTTGGTGTCTTAGAAAAGTCTACACTATTAATCTTAGAATGATCCTCAGTTTGTTGACTATCCTTGATTTCTCGTTTACGACAGTCTTCTTCAATATGAAGATGACTTTGTAAACCTTCTAAATCATAATCAGTTTTGGCATGCTTAAGTTTCTTCTTATAACCATTCCAAGAAGGGGGAAGACGAGAAATAATAGCCCCAACAACAAAGGTAGAAGCAAGTTCAATTCCAGCATCCTTAAGATGATTAACAATGATTAAAAGTTCACTGACCTGGGAAATAATTGACTTACTGTCAACCATTTTAAAATCCATGAAGTTGCAAATAAGGAATTTCTTGTTGCTTGCTTCAGAAATCTTGTATTTGTTGTCAAGCGTAGTCCATAATTCCTTTTCAGACGAAATACTTCGATGGGCATTGTAAACACTAGTTCCCAGGGCATTCAAAATATGACCACGACACATAAAATCATCTTCCTAACGCTTCTTCCTTCTGGCCTTCAAATCATCATTCTCTTTTTATGATGGTGCAGGAATTTCATCCAAACCGTCTTCAAGTATGTACCACAACTTGATGGTGATCAGAAAAAACTTCACAGTCTCTTGCCAACGATTAAAATTATCACCATCAAAACGTTCCAATCGAGTTAGGGTTTGGTTCATCACTTGGAGAGATTGAGTAGTAACATTCAAATTTGAAGATTCAACCTCCATTATTGAAAACTAATTGCTGAAAACTGTTTGATAATACAGGGTACTAGAGGATGAAAACAGAGATTGAAAAGAATGTTGTATCACATGCTTCAAGGCCTTATGATTCTTTTCAACAATTATTTTGACCCTTCCCAAATAATTGGCGAGTACAATTTGTCCGTGGAATATTTCCTTCAGGATACAATGAAGCCCTAACAACGTTGTTGAATTCAAGGTTGTACTCCATTGACCCAACCAAGAACACACAGTATTTTGTTTTTGAAGATGCTTAGAGAAAAAGAGATTTTGATGATTGAGATGGGAGAAAGCCTTCACTATTCAAAGAGGGATTCATGCCTTTTCGTGATGTCTTTCCATCACGAACAGACGCTTTCAACGGGCATCCATTAATGGTGTCTCTTAAAGAAACCCTATGGGAACAGACACGTTTTGTGGAAATTTCTGGAAAACCGAATAGGTTTTCAAACTCATTAACCGAAAGAATTTCCAAGAGACGCTGTCTCGCACTCTGCTAGGGGGCGTTGCCCCATGACCCCCCCCCTCCCCGGATAGCGGCAAACAATCTTGAAAATATCCAACATCTAAGACCATCTAACGGTGGAGATTGATTGCTTAATTTATAAGCAGACTTAGCTTGAATCTTAAATCAGGATTACATCTAACGGTGAATATTGAATGCTTTGTTACTAAGCTATCTTATCTTTGATTGTAAGCAACCCTAATTTGAAAGGCTATATAAGGGAGAACTCTAGCAACTGGAAAACACAATCCCGACACTTTCATGTGTCCTAGTTGCAAACTAGAGTCGATTCTCCTTTAACCTAGGTTTTCCAAAACCATTATTAGGTTAACGACTCAAAGACTTCATTTGGTATTCGTGAAGCCAGATCCAACTATTTCCTCTGCAGTTGCGTATTTTGATCTTACTTGTTCTATCGTATTGAGTTTTATCTTCTCTAAGATTTACTCGAGATTTATCTTCGATAGGTAAGATATAAAAAGTAATCAACTCCTCTTAGATCTTTTAAAATTCTTCATTTCTCTCATTTAAGTAAAAGAGAATCCATTCTATGAATGCTCTGATTTGTTTCTGATGCAGATTCGTTGATCTATCGAAGTTCTTCTTGTTGATGGACAATAAAAATCAAGTCATTCTGATGATAGGGAGGATGATGCAGTAAGGGAACCACGGTTAAGCGCAAAATGGGTCCAACTGAGATTAACATTTTGAGAGGAGAAATCATAGTGTGAGTTACTACTTCTTGTTGTTGTTGATGCTAGGAAGAGAACCACCACTTGCTTTCCCCATGATTTGTTACATTCAGATGAGCAAGCTGATGTTCGGCATTTCGAAGGCTTCTTTCTTTCTTTCACTAAACTGGGTAGGGAGGCACAAATTGGATCTATGTGTATTCTACTTATAAGGGCTAGGCATCTTCCTATGTAGTTTAGGGTTGAGTTATTCTGTTTATTATAGCTTTATCATTTGATCCAACCGCTGTCAAATATTCTATGAGTGACTAATCTTGCTGACCTGTAGACGAATTCTATGACTGACTAAGCTTGCTAACATTTCTATTTTTGTTTTTTGATTTGAAAATTATGAAAACAGACGGGGACTGTCTCCCGCAAAAAAAAAAAAAAAAAAAAAAAAAAAACCCTAAAGAAGTGGAATACTAGAGAACTACTAATAGTGTAACTGAACTCCACTTTGATGAAGGTTGTTTAAACACGCGTCTAGTGTTACACTACCAAACAATCATTCAACTGAACTAATGTGTGAACAAGTTGGGGGTGGAAGTTGGATGGTAGTGATCCATAGTAGCCTCTAATTATAGCAAATTGGTAGTCTACTTCTTCAAATTAAAGAGTGACACTACCCATAGCCCTTGCTCTTAGGGTTGAAAAGGGTTGAAACTTGGATGACACTGGTCTGCTGCCAGATACATATGTCAGCGGTTAGATGAAAAGATAAAATGAAATAAACGATCATTAAGTGAAACCTAAATTAAACGGCCAGATCTGGATCTGTAATAACCCTTATAAGTGAAGTACATTTTCTTCTGCTGACTTATATTTGCGCATTTATCCCTCACCATCTGCGAAGAAAAACAAAGGAAGAAATAAACCAAGCAAACCCTAACTTCAAAAACAAATTTAAGCTTCAATAAAATCATGGCAGATGGTGGTTCAATAGCATCATCATCTCCAATAATAACTTATATCAGCACGATGATTTCTCCTATCAAAGTATTAAAATCATTCAATTTGTAATTTTAATGCCAGTGTTGATTGCTTTTAGATGTGTAATGATGTAATGGTAGATGAATAAATGACTTGTGTTGTTAATATGCATATATGACTCGGTTCTTTGAGATTTTGATGCAATACTTTCAAGTAGTTAACATAGTAACATACTTTCATATCTTAGTTTTGGTATCATTCTGTTGTTTCCACCAACACTGCCCAACATATCTCAAGAATGATGCGTCAGTCCTATAATTTGCCTCCATTGTTACTTACTGATTGTAGGAAACAGTTTGGGACCTGGGTATATACAGTACCTTGTATTAACGGTTCTTGGTAACTTTGTGGACCAAGGAGGCACTGACATGAATGAATATTTGTAACATTTTTCATTTTAAACTGAAAAACTACATGTAAACCTAGGGAAAGTTATCTTTGTAACAATTTTTCACTTTGAATAAATCCATAACCTTATCTCTCCAACAATATAAAAATGAATAACCATTTCAGTGCCGCGACTTAACTACCAATCTTATGTCAATGTTGTCTCTAAGTAAGATTTGAGAATGAATTGCATCAATGTAATTTCACTCCTGGTAGTCGTTGGCACTAGGATGTGCCTCATATCAATTGTATGTACCCGAGTGTACGTAGGGGTGAGTACTTGTCTCTTTGTAACTGTAAAATGTATCGATGTGAAGAGAAGTGCATCAATATAAGCATTAGCCATGCATATTATTAAACAAAATCAATTTGTCCCTAGAATTCTGATATAGTTGATTGGTCTGTAAAGTTAGGTTTGATGGTCAAGATTAGTGGAGATATATGAAACTTGTTGAATTTAAGATGATCATGAAAAAATAAACAATTTTCAAACTATTATATGATTGGCATTATTACTATGAAACTCAGAACTATGTCATAAGTCTTACCTAATGAGAATCCATATGTAGTATTTGATAATCGTTAGATTAGAATTAAGAAGTTTCTTTAATCCTAATCCATCTCCTCCTTGCTATGCCGTTTTTAAAGACTATTTTGTGTGTGTAATACTCCCTCCGTCCCACTATTAATTGGCATATTTTTTTTTATATTTTGTCTCATTAATAGTTGATTTTATATAATTTGATACTCATGCTTATATTCGTTACGTAGGTGTTTTAAAATGCTTTTCAATGATATTCGTTACGTAGATTTTGTCTCACTATTAATACTCCCTCCGTCCCACGAACATCCGTGGTATAGTTTGAGAGATAAATCATTTCTAAATTGTACTACTAGGTCAATTAATAGTGGGACGGAAGGAGTAGTATCTTGAAGAGACCCTTATTTTATAACGATTTTGTAAGGCCTATTCCTATGGGTATGGCAAATCACCCACTATGGGTATGCCAAAGTGTCAAACTCATATGCCTACATGTCAGTAATGACATATAGGCATACACGATGGAGTTTCCAACGAGCGATAGAGACACCATCGTTCGATGGTCTTTCCATCTCCAGCAATGGTCTCTTTATCTCCGAATAATTTTGTATTTATGTAATCTCTTCTTCTCTCCTACTTTTTGACTTTTCTAATATATTTTTATATCTAAAGGGTCCCACTCAATATAATCTAATAATAAAATATTTATAAATACCCCACCACACAAACACAAATATACTTTTTATCGATTAGGCTCCCACCCAACACAATCAAATATATATACTTTTAATCAAATTTTCCATATCCACTATAGTGGGGAAACACATTTGTCATGCCACATGGCATGCCAAATTCAATTTTTGACATGGTGCATAGGAATAGGCCTAACAGTAATGTACAAGTTTTAACATATGAATCAGAACACATTCTCGAGTTTCAAATCCAAGTTAAGCATCACCATCTATAATGCGCATACCTGGTACAGACATCTATTCAAATTCCACCCCCACATCAATTATTTGTCAACTTCTACTAAGTTACCAAAACAAAAACCACTCGCAAGAACAGAAAAATACCTACAAATAATATGTGTGAAACTGATTCTTTCATAGCTTACCAATAAAGTTATAAATAAGATTGCCTACCACTAACTTGATAACTCTTGTTGAATAAGAATACATTCTTAAGTTTGAAATCTTGAATTAAGCATTATACTTGCTCACCTGGTTCATACCCCGAATTCACATTCCATTCCATATATTTGTATCATCAGATCTGTTGTTTTGGTGGAGGCTAGGGTATTGGTTTCTTCCTTTCATTCTATCTCTATGCAGAAGGGTTAGACATCTGCCCGTCTAAATTAGGGTTTGGCAATTTGTTTGATCTAACGGCTGGCATGTGTATTTGATTGACCCTTCTTGTTAACAGGCATATCTATTTTAGACGAATGTGCTTGAGACAGATAATTATAGAGCAATTTTAGACGGATGTGCTTAAGCAATTGGTTTGATCTAATGGTCCATAAGCATCGTCCAGGTCCAACCTTAGTTTTACCGTGTATGCTGTAGATTTGTAGTTAGTTTGAGATTGCCACAGGGGATAAACAAATTTGACCTTATTTTCGCAAATTCATGAAAACCTAAATGTAAAAATCTTCAAAGCTTTGAGTTATAGGATGTGGTCAATTTAAGATTTAATTTCGATTCACACTTGTTTCAAATCCTCTCCATTTTTTTTTTCCTGTTTAAGATTTAAATTCATTAAAATACATTTCAATTCACATTATCTGAGATTTTTGAGAAGAAAAGTCATAGTGCGAAGATGATGTTTATATTGCTGAAGGTGATGCTCTGTTAATTCAACCATATTCTGCCATGATTTTGTGTCTGCTGAGATGTATCAGTTTAGGCTGTTTAATTTAGGGGATCATTTTTTTTTTTTTGATCGGTAAAGAATTTGATGCTGGCGAGTTTTGAATTCAGGTTACTGGTATCATCACCCAGTGACTTTACCACTATACTACAGTTACACCAGCTAGGGATCAGTTTTTACCGTTCATTTCAATCTTACTCGATCTAATTGCTGGTCAATGTGTTTGGCTGAACGCAACTCCTGACCAGCACATGTGTTATCCATGGCATGGATAATTTGTGGCTAGAAAATCTCAAGTAAACAATCATTCGTTGTATAAAGCGAAGATTAGGGTTGGAGGACAATTTGGTAAATCATAGTCATTTGTTTCTTATAAAATAAGAAAACAAACCCTAAAATAATAATTTAAGAGACACCAGTGAGGCCTCCAGTGCTGATGAACAAGAAGAAAAATCTCAAGATCTGATCATCAAATAGTGGGTTGTTATGAATGAAATTTTCGTTTTGTGTGGGAAGCTTTACACAAAGCCTGGAAATCATATAGACAACACAACGGTTTGCACTATGATTTTTCCTCTCATGGTTTTAATTTAGGCTGTTGACATCTGATGGGATGCCGAGGAAAAAAGAAGATTTTTCCTCTCATGGTTTTAAAAGATGTTTCTAAGTCAATTTAGTTTGTTTTTGATTGTAAAAAGCAGAGTGCTGCTTTAATAATCCACATTTTTGTACTGCAGGCCTAAAATTATCTATTTTGAAGATATTAGATGCTATACTTATTTCGTTTTTTTTTTTTGGATAATCTGTCATCCTGTAAGTGTAGATTTCCATATCCTCTCCTGAATCCATAGAATCATCAAGATTCTGAAAAGTAGATCTGATTCAACCTTCTTCTCAATGGTTGGTTATTCTGAAAAGTAGATCTGATTCAACCTTCTTCTCAATGGTTGGTTCCGGTTCCCTTTTTCACAAACTTAATCACTGCATTTATGGGTACAGATCTTGGGTATGGAAGGCTACACATTCAGCTAGAAGAAATTCAGTTGTGAATGGTATTTTCCTTTTTAAGTTATTTAATTTAGCTGGTTTTGTTTCCCTGATGGTGTGTGGTTCTTTAATTACTAGTTTCTAATTAATGATCTGACTACTGAAAATCTAGTAGCATAACCAGATCTGATTTAATGGTGAAAATCATATCAATGGAATGATAAATGAGATGTAAGAAGAAGGAGGTGAGAGATACTGAAATGTTGACGCCAGATTTAACGTGGTTCGGCATACCCAGGCCTACGTCCATGGGTTAGTGATTTTATTATTATGGGTAAGAAGAGCCTCAATTAACGAGGAACTCTGCAAGTGAATGCGAAAGAGGTAAAACCGATCAAAAGAGAAGACCCCCATTCAACCCTAATCTCTTTCTTTTTATAAGGAGAGAAGTACAAAGACATTTATTATATTACCCCTAGCTTAATAATTAAGCTAACAAAGAATAGTTACAGTGTACTTTGGTGTAGAGTTGTATGCTGCTGATGCTTTAATCTAATGCCGTTGGTGTAGAGTTGTATGCTGCTGATGCTTTAATCTAATCCCATGTGTCGATCATATATTTGGTATCTACAATTTGCCCCTTTTCTTGAGGGTTGTTGATGAACGATCCTTAAGAAAATATCTCCATGTGTCGACTGTACTTTGCTTTGATAGTTGATGTTGCTGATTCTCTGCATTTAGTCTTGTCTAGGTCTGATGCTGCTATCGTGTCGCTGGTGTTTGGAAATGGTACAGAGCGTTTTGTCCCTGGATCATGCGTTGCCCTGGTGGTTGCTTTTTCCCTGCCTTGTCATGATGAGAGATTTTAACCTGAAATGTCTACTCAAGTATAGAGTTTTGCTGCAAATACTTACACATAAGCACACATTAGTGTAAAGATCTCATCCCAATATGTTATGAATAGAGATGATAGCTAGATGAATGGAACTCGCCATCCATTCAATCTTTATGAAAATCTGTACTACAGCATCTAGTGCACAAGCATAATTCAATCGGGGACTCAAATTCAAGAGGGTTATCGAGATGGGTAGTTTGTAAGGTGTCATTGGATGCAGATTTGTACGTACGTGCCAATGCCTGTATTAGTACCTGGCATCTCGAGTGTGCCGCTACTATCAGTAAGAGACCTTTTCATGACTCATACCGATGGCTAAATACCGTAGATATGAGGAATTCATAGAAACAAAATGGATGAAGCAAGAAAATTTGAAACAGTTTTAGTTGAAAATTGAACTTTTTTTAAAAAAATGTCAGGTCCAAGAGGTATGAGTACTTAGCTCTGTTGCGAGTGTCCATGTGGATCTGTCTCAACTGGTGTGTACCTCTGCTTGTTTCTTGTTGTAAGACAGATTCCTGAGCACTTGCAAATGGTTGTGGGCTAGACCTGCAGGTGGCTTGATTGATGGAGCTGTCTTTTGGTTTTGAGTTGATTCTGCCCCTGCAGGAGATTCACGCTCTGCTGCTCTAGCTGCACTTCTCCACTTTGACTGCATTAGACACGGCTTTCATTTTGTTCTTCTGCTGCTGTTGATGGTGAAGGAATTAAGGTGAAGAATGTAATGCTACGCTGGAGTATACAGACTTGCCCCCATTCTTTGCGGGATTCCGAGGTATCCTTGATCAATGTCCTGCAACAAAGTAGATTTAAATGTAAATTACAATTTCATAGCAAAGTGTACTCGCCATATTGAATGGATCTCTGCCTCCTTTTGCGCCTGTAAATTTAAGATCAAAAGTTATTTAAATGTACAAAAAGCTAGTATTGCTCAAGGATTAAATCTACAAAGGTTTTTAGTTGCATCGTCCGTAATACACATGCACGTAGTGATGGTGGTACGGAGTATCCTGTCGAAGACCATTTATGGTAGACTGGGTGTATTACTCTAGGCTTACATACCTGCAAAACCAAAGAACATTGAAACTAATCTGTTAACATTTGCAGGATGCATACACATGTGAGTTGGGTTAAGTTTCCTGGATCATTCTGTTACAGTTGTACAAGCCGAAAGTGCGGTGACCGGAGTTGTAACTTGAATGAGTTCAGTTATCGTTCGGATGTACTAGCACCTTGTCCTGACTGGAGCCAGTGGCGCCTGCATCTTTGGTTGTTCTTGCGTATGCCTAATGAGCCCTTATGGAAACACAATTAATAATAATAAGAATTGATTCCTGAATATGTATGAAGGATTCCAGAAATTCTTGCCGACTGATAATACTTTGTGTGTAGAGGTAATGTGATAAGTATCATTGAGAAACATATAAGAAGTATGTGGAGTGATTATAGAAGTACACGAAGTAACAATGATCAATAACGAATAAAAGTATGATAGGAATAAAAACTCTGCGGTAAGTACTCTTCGACAAGAAGCATGAAGTATAAGAGGTAAGAATTACCTATTCTTGAGCAAGTCTTTTCGTATAAGAAGTATATAAAGTACTGGAAGTAAGAAGTATCCATTGTTGAAGAAGTACACTTCGCATAAGAAGTATAAAGTACCAAAATAAGAAGTATCAATCCTTGGAGAAGTACGAAGTACTAGAAAAAAGAAGTATCAATTCTTGAAGTATAAAAAGTATGAAGCATGACCAATAATGAGCATGAAGTATACCCAATAAGAAGTACATGAAGTTTAAGTGAGAAATACCACTCTTTACCGTTAACAAGGAGTAATAAGAAGTACTGCCCCTTGTTGAATGGCTTGGGCTCTTTGTAGAAGAATTTCAGTAAAGAATATGCTACACCGAAGTATTAATACTTGCCCCTATTCTTTACCGAAGTTCTGAAACGTCCCTGCAGACGAAGAGTTCAAATATATCTTACCCTTTCTCATTGATACGTGCTTTGCCGTACTTGGTTCTGTGCTGAAGCTCATGTGTAGGTGTGGTATGAGTGTTTGATCGCGTAAAATCACAAGAGGGTTTTACCTTGCGTTTACGTGTGGACCTGTCACCCCGCTGGCTAAACCCTGGCCAGGGGGTAACCAAGCGGTGTGGATCCGAAACTCTCAGTAACGTGGTGTATGCAATATTAAAAGGCACCCGTTCCGCCGAGCTGCCAAAGGCATGTCATGTTGGGTATCTCTTTCTTCTGGAAGCTTTCCCCCCGGTCATACACTCATAGACACTTACGGGGGAGTCCTGAGAGATTTCATGCAAAGTGCTTTCCCCAGTATGACGTAACAATAAAGATAACAGAAACAAGGAAGATAAGCACAATAGAAGATGCAACGATAATATTAAGGAGAGAGTAATAATGAAGATGTAGCAATAAAGGTTGTCGAGAGAGTACAAACAGTTGAGAAAAAACCTGATATTAACTTCTTTTTGCAGCTGCTATAGCTCATTTTTGCATCTGCACTTTCGAGAAAAACTCAATAGAAGACGGCATATTACAGATTAATGAGAGAATTAAACACGTGAATGGTGTCAAGTGTGAATGATTTACAGAAAATACTAGAAAGCAAGATGGTTTTTGCCCCCAGCATTGTCAAGAAGAATAGCTACAGAAAATGCCATTTTAGCAGATTAAAGATTAACTAGAGAACTGAACACTTATTATGGATTGAACAAATCATATAGAATAGAGACAAGGATTGCTCAAACCATGTTAAATTAAAATAGATGAAACAAAAAGGAAATAAAGCTTATCGGTTCCCATGAGGCCATGACTATGCTGCGTGATGCAAACTTGCCGTTGAAGACGATAATGACGATCTGCGGTCTACGGTCAACGGGTTGCGTGACTGTACAGAACGGAAGCAGGAATCTCCTCTGAAAAGAAGTTGGTGTTTTCACAAACTTGAGTTTTGCGCCTATGCCCCCGGTTTTGCTATAAACAAAAATGTTAACAGTAAGCTTGTGAAATCTCAAACAAGCAGAAGTCCTAATAAGCAACATATGTTGTTTTACTAGGCTAAACCTTCCCAAGAGTTGCGGCAGCAAATATTATTCAAAAATGGTTACTATTAAGAATCAGAAATAGGGAGGTAAGAATGTTCCCTGGTTAATTTTATGCTCGGAGATGATTTGTGTATTGTGGTTCTCTCGTGCTTCGCGGACTAGTGCTTGTTGAGTGCCGTCTAAATTCACTGACAGTTCTCTTCAAAATATCATTTCATAACACCTTGGAATAAACTAACAAGAAGGTAGAGAGGTTAGTACTCTTGGAAATTAACAAAATGCTTACTTTAGTCTTGTGTTTTTTGACTCTTTTACCATAACAAGTAATTTAATGTTACTGAAAATGGTTGAAGGTATTAAAGTGAGAAGAGTTGTCACTTGGGGAATAATTTGCTAATAGATCATCCTGCCCCTGCATTTTATGAAGCGAAACGACAGAATATAATACATCTGAGATATTGAATGAGACAAACTCTTATCCATTTGAGTGGTATGTAGAGCTTTGTAGATGATTCAAGGCCATCTGCATTTGTGGTGCCTCTCCAGGTGTGCTTGAGGTGCTGAACTTCAAGCCATTGTGCAGTACCAAAAACAATATTGTTGCTGCTCTTTCCCTTGCTATGATGGTGTGTTACTTTTGGGTGATCTTTTATAATCCTAATTTGATCAGTAACACTGCTGCAAAATACAATTTTTATATCAGTATAAAGTGAATTGGTAAGGAATGAAGCGATTTGGACACTTAGAAATCAGACCAATGCTTCCTCCCACCATGTGTTACTGAATTATTTAGCAATAACAAAAAAAAAAAATATTGTTATTGCAAATGGTTAAACATATAAATGCAGGAACAATCATAAGTTAGGAATAATATATTAATAGCTCATTTCTTCTCCTGCACTTTCATGAAATAAAACAATGGAATATATCAGAGATTCATGAGTGAGTCAAACACTTATCTATATGTGTGGCGCGGAATGTCATTTAGCAAACTCTTGTGTTCGACTTTCCAGAACGCAGTACGAGTAATGATCATTCATTGATTCTGAGACCTGCCTACGAAATCAACAATCCGACTAGAACACAGGTTAGGTAGTTAGTCCCCTTGGTAAAAGAATAAACCAAAACAGGCCTCTTAATAAGTGAACCCAGAATGAAAATGTAAGGAATTATGTAAAGCTTATCATGTCTCCTTGGTGGCGCAGTAAGTTGCTGTGCAAGGTTGACGCTGGAGTTGGGTGAAAGTAAGATCTTGTCCTTGGTTCCTTTCGAGAAAAGCCCCGCCAAACAAAGTTTAGAGTAGTAACTTTTACTTGATTCAAAAACAACCATGGAGATCAGTAGTTCGGCAGTTAGATTTGACATAAGAACTTGAAATTCGTAAGTCAGGGGAATCCATGTAAGAGTTAATGAATCAAATTAAGGCGTAATCATCCCGTTCCAAGTTTACATTATTACCAATTCACGCGGCTAAAATTCTGAGAACAACCTGCAAGATCTAAGATTCATCAAAAATTCGGATTAGGTAATTAGTTACCTAGTTAAAGAATTAAAACCCAAGGTCCATTTACAAGTGGGTCTAGAGCAGATACTACAAAATTAAGTAAAGCGTATTAACTAATAATGTCTACTGAAACTAGTTTATGAAATCAGGCAATGTGGCTAGACTAGTCAAGTGAAACCTATTGTTTATATGTAATATTTTAGCTAGGTATTTTATCAAACATGTCAACTGCACAAGCCAGGATGTGACCAGCTAAGGAATTTTCTTTACGCTATACAGAGAAAGAAATTAAACATATAGCATTTAGGCCATACAAAAGGAAAATCATTAACCTGCAGCCTTTGGGTACGCAAGAACATGTATAAGAAGTAGATCATTTCACACATGAGCAGATAATCCATATGGAGTAGAAACATGGATTGAACAATCCATGTTAAATCATATCAAATCTGCGGAGTTGAACCTGAGCTGCGGAATTTGACCACGGAGTTGAGCTTCGGAATTGAGTCTGCGGATTGAGGCTTCCTAATTGAGTCTTCGGATTAAGGCTTCGGAGTGTGAGTTGGGCAGCGGACCTGAAGCTTCGGAGTTGAATTGAGCCGCGGAATCAAAGTTTGTGGAGCGGGATTTGGTCATCGGAATTTGAGCTGCGGAGCGGGATTTGGTCATCAGACTTTGAGCTTCTGAGCAGGAGTTGATCATCGGGCTTTGAGCTTCGGAGCAGGAGTTCATCTTCGGGCTTTGAGCTTCGGAGCAGGAGTTGATCATCGGAAACTGAGCAGCGGAACTGAAGCTTCGGGGAGGGACTTGAACAGCGGAATTGAGGCTTCGGAGATTTAGCTGCGGGAATGGAGCTTGCATCTGCGTATCTGTCAGTGCCTGCGGTTTCACGGATGTCAAAAGATTAGATAAAGTTTAACAACGCAACTTATGTAACTTTATCTTCTTCGGCTGCGACTTTCAAGGTCCAAATTTCTCTGCGTTGCTGGTGCGGCGTTCTTGGAGTTTCCGATCTCTTCTGCCTGCGGTAAATAAATATATTAGATTTCTTTCAAACAAGTAATATAACGACTTCTCGTGTGGTGCGGTAACACAATGGCATCGTGATTCTATGTACGTCGGGTTTCCAACAGCGTACACTTCTACTTTCATCGGGTGATATCTAATTTTTTCCATCGAAGTAAATTCTTCACTGAAGTATAAGAAAAAGAAATAGATTCTTCACTGAAATAGACTTGATTTGAATAAAATACAGGAGAAATAAATTCTTTAACATCTCTCCGTGTTTTCTAGCGCTAAATTGTGACTACTGAAAATCTAGTAGCACAACCGAATCTGATTTAATGGTGAAAATCATATCAATGGAATGATAAATGAGATGTAAGAAGAAAGAGGTGAGAGATATTGAAATGTTGACACCAGATTTAACGTGGTTCGTCATACTCAGGCCTACGTCCACGGGTTAGTGATTTTATTATGGGTAAGAATAGCCTTCATTAATGAGGAGCTCTGCAAGTGAAAGTGAAAGAGGTAAAACCGATCAAAAGAGAAGACCCCACTCAACCCTAATCTCTTCCTTTTTATAAGGAGAGAGGTACAAAAACATTTACTATATTACCCCTAGCTTAATAATTAAGCTAACAAATAATAGTTACAGTATATGTTGGTGTAGAGTTGTATGCTACTGATGCTTTAATCTAATGCCACGTGTCGATCATATATTTGGTATCTACAAATGAAGCAAGCTCATTAGTATGATGCATTTTACCAACATTCCCGTCTTTAGCCTGCACAAAATGGTATTGCCTTCAGTGAATGGATGTGTTGTTATTTATCAAAATGTCAATCAGCTGTTGTTCCATATCTCCATGAATAAGAACTTTCTGCTGAAGGACGTGCGAGTACACAACATTTGTAAATATGTAGCCCTTAGTGGGTTTGAAGTAGTACAAATAAGTTCAAACGTTGGCACTTAATGATACTTCACTTGAAAGACTAGTGATGAAATGAAAAAATTAAACCCCCTCGCAAAATAGATTTTGGATTATGCTGCAGAAAGGAACTCGAATCCTTGCCATGAAGTTGATTGAGTGAAAATGATCACTACCGGGCCATTTTCCAAACCGTGAACCAAAACACTACAAGTCCCCAACCACAAGCCTTTAACCATTAGATCTATGTATAATATCTCAAACATTTCCTAACCATTGGATCACCTATCTAACTTCTTTACGAAACCCTAAAAGCTTTAGGTAACCCTACAAATATCTTCAGTTCAGCCGTCTGTGGACATGCTTACTTGTTCATCTTGTTATAATTTAGATCTTGCAATCTTTCTGCCTGAAGAACAAATTGCTGGTCAATAATGTATGATTGTTTAAGTGCATGTTTCTCTCTAACTTATGATCTTAACAGTATTAGTCTTACTTCTACTAATCTCCTCATCATTCCTATCAAACTTGTAGAAGATGAAGATGAAAATAAAAAATCAAATCTAGTTGATGATTAACCGACATAATGATATCTCCTCTCAAAACTCAAGTGTATATTGTTAACTTCCGCCTGGTACTGCCATATCTTGGCTCTCTTGAATATATATCCTGAAGAAATTGGTCTCGACTATTTCTTAGCAGATTAGGCAAGCATGAATGGAAACAAGAATAATTGAAGGATTCAAGATGGTTGGTTCTCCTTTTAATTTATCCAAGATCCAGAATTAATCAATTTGATGAAGAACTAGATGTCAAGATGTTTACTGCAACTTCATCATCATCTCGGACGAACTCTGTACTATTTCTCGTGATGTCTTGCTCGGTTCTCCTTCCGAGCTGTCTCGCCTTACACATCATCATGCTGCTCCATCCTTGGGTTATAGTATAGATCGCCCGAGGGTTTATAATCCCTTAGTACAATTAGATAAGTTTTCATGACCTTTTACAAGTAGGGATTCAAACCCTATTTTCATAATTTGTCCTTCTAAGCGATAAGTTGTTTAAGCATTGTATTGCTTGAGGTACTTAATATTCCATGGGCGTTCGAATTCTTCGCCGTTGGGTTTGAGCAACCTGTATGCTCCCTCGCCTGCCTTAGCAATGACTGTGAGTGGGCCTTCCCATATGGGTGAAAATTTTCCTGACTCGCGCTGGTATGGCGGGATCTCGCGCCAGACTTTGTCGCCTGGGTTAAACTACCTCTGATGAACACGTTTGTTGTATTCTCGGGCTAACTTCCGATGGTAATTTTCTATCCTTTGAAGAGCTATTTCTCGGTTTTCCTCGAGATCGTCTAGCTTAGCGAGTATCATGTCCGAGTTTAGGTTCTTTTCTCAAGCCTCGGTCTTAGTTGTTGGGATCATCGCTTCAGTTTGTATGATCGCTTCTGTACCGTATGTCAGAGTGAAGGGTGTCATCCCTATAGCCTCCCTTCGGGTGGTCTGATAGGCCCAAAGAACATTGTGTAGTTGTTCGCACCAGCTAGCCCCATGTTCATCCAACTTCTTTTTTAACATATCGGTGATAGTTTTGTTGGTAGCCTCTGCATGGCCATTACTCTCGGGGTAGATGGGGTGTGGATTTGTTCTTCCTGATATTGAAGCAATTAAAGAGAATATCGATGTTTTTCCCTCGGAGTTGGGCTCCATTGTCTGTGATGATAGCAGCTGGGATACCAAAGCGACATATGATGTGCTCAAAGGGAAATTTAAAGACATCATGGTCTCTAATGTACCTGAGGGCTGAGGCCTCTACCCATTTTATGAAATAGTTTGTGGCAACAATCAAGTATTTTCGTTGCCCTGTACCAGCTCGTAGGGGTCCAACGATGTCGACTCCCCACTTGGCGAATGGCCAAGGACTTAGTACAGATTTTAAATCCATTGAAGGGGCATGCCTTCGTTTACCAAATTTTTGACATTCTAAGCATAGTTTCGCCATATTCTTCGAGTCTTCGTTCATGCGAGGCCAGAAATATCCTTGTAATCTGGCTTTGTGAGCTAGGGATCTTCCTCCACTATGGTTCCCTGCGTAACCAATATGTATTTCTTTTAATATTTCTTGGCCTTCAGCAAAGGAAAGACATCTAAATAATGGTCCCAAATATGATTTCCGATACAGTTTGCCTTCCCTGAGCTGGTAGTTTCCTGATCGTGATATCACTTTGTGTGTAAGCTTCTGATTGCTTGGAAGATCGCTATTGGATAGGTATTTTATGATCGGTGTTCTCCAATCATCCTCGGGCAAAGTCTCTTCTTGGCTTGTTGTGCCCACATTAAGTATTTCCATATCTCCTTTTATGGGTATGGAGGGAAGCATTACCCTCTCGATTCTTACAGTTGTAGCCTCCGGATCTGTTGTCATGGAGGCAAGGAAGGCTAAAGCATTTGCGTGCCTATTGTTGTTCCTTCTTAGGTGTCGGAAAGTGATGTTAGGTATCTGCCTAATATAGTGTTTGGCGAGTTGGAAGTATCGTTGCAATCATGCATCGGAGGATTGATATATCCATTCTATCTGTCGGACGATAAGATGTGAGTCACTTGTGAGTCTTACTTCATCGATTTTAAGTGCGATTATTACTCGGAGAGCATGTATGACTGCCTCACACTCATTTATATTATTAGTAGCGGGGAATTCTAGTCTTAGACTATAAACGATCCTGCGGCCTGTCGGAGTCATAAAGACCATTCTGATGCCAAATCCTTCCGAATTACATGACCCGTCTACAAATACTTCCCATCGTCTTGGGTTTTCTGAGCGAAGCAAATCGGGTGGATCTTCTAGCTCGTCCTCCATTCTTGGGATCTCTTCGATTTTGTCTGTATCGTCTAGAGGAAAGTCGGCCAAGAAATCCGCAACAACTTGTGTTTTTATCGCCGTTTGGTCTTGATATTTCACCCCGAACTGTTTGATTTTTTCCCCCCATTTTGGATATTCTGCCTGCTCTGTCATCATGGTCTAGTACAGACTCTATTGCATCTTTCGTGATGACAGTCACAGTGTGAGCATGGAAATATGTTCATAATTTATGCGTCGCATAGACCAAGGATAGTACGATTTTCTCAATCTTAGAGTAGTTCTTCTCTGCAGATGTCAGAGTTTTACTTATGAAGTAAATAGGTTTTTCCACTTCTTTGTCTATGCGAGTTAGTACCGCACTGATCGAAGTGTTAGTCACTGATAGGTAGATGTAAAGGTTTTCACCTGGATCGGGCATCTGCAGGATCGGTAATGTGGCCAAATGTTCTTTGATATTTTGGAAAGCTTCTTCGCACTCGGCACTCCATGAGAATTTTTCTCCCTTTTTCAAAGTATTGAAGAAATCCTTACATTTTTCGGACGATCTATCTATAAACCTTCTCAGGGATGCTAGTCGTCCATTTAGTCTATGCACGTCTTTAACTGTTGCAGGCGAGGGCATCTCCAGTATGGCTTTCACCTTGGCCGGGTCGACCTCGATGCCTCGTTTAGTGACCAAGTATTCCAAGAATTTTCCCGAGGTTACCCCGAAAGCACATTTTGCCGGGTTGATTTTCATATTGAATTTCCTCATTTGTTCGAAAATTTCTTTGAGATCGTTTGCATGGTCCTATGGGAGTTTCCTTTTGACAAGCATTTCATCCACATATACCTCTAGGGTTTTGTGTATCCAACTGTCAAACATTTTTCTACCATTCTCTGATAAGTCGCGCCGACATTCTTTAATCCGAACGACATCTTACTATAACAGTATAGACCTCGAGGAGTGAAGAAGGCAGTGTGCTCTTGATCTTCCTCGGCGAGGGGGATTTTGTTGTTGACCGAGTATCCGTCCATTAGGGATAACAATCTGTATCCAGACGTTGCTTCTATGAGCTGATCGATATTGGGGAGTGGAAAGCTGTCCTTCGGACAGGCCTTATTAAGATCGCTAAAATCGATGCAGATTCGCACTCCTCCATTTTTCTTTGGGACTATTATCATGTTAGATATCCATATCGGATACTGCACTTCTTGGATGACTCCTGATGCCTCTATCTTTGTTAGTTCTTTTTGGATTTCCTTGTGATACTCTGGTGCCACCTTTCGCATCTTTTGCCTCATGGGCTTGTGCTTTGGGTTAATTTTCAGGTGATGATAGCAGACCTCAGGATCTATCCCAGGCATGTCCTCCATACGCCATGCAAAGACATCAAAATATTCTTTCAATACTCGCACTAATTTTTCTTCTTCCTCTTTGTCAAGGAGAGTTACGATCTTAACCATACCTGGGTTTTCGTGTGTTCTTATATTCACTTCCTTTGTGGGTTCCGAGGCCAAGAAGTTTGACCTAAGCTCTCCAATATCGGAGAGATTCTGTAATTGCTATAAGGGCTCCATGGATGAGTCCGAGGTTGGTACATTTTTCGAGGCTGGCACCTTATCCGAGCGCCTGGTTTCATTTGTTTCTGCTATGTAAGCATCGATTTCTTCTTGGTTTCTGGAATCTTCAGCTCTTTTCTTCTTCGCCTTTGGGGAGTTTACTCTATTCTCGCCATTTTGTACGTCCATGTTATAGCAGTACTTTGCTTCTCATGAGTCTCCGAGGATATCTGCGATCCCATCTGGAGTTGGAAACCTTAGTCTCTGGGGATAAGTTTACGCGACTCCTTTTATCCCATGCACCCAGCATCGCCCGACAATTGCTGTGTATGGTGAAAGTACGTCCACTACACAGAATGTGCTCAAGGTGAGGATTTTTCCTACACGTATTTCTAGAGTTACCTCGCCCCTTGGGAGGGTTGAAGAGCCATTAAAGTCAAATATGTTATATGTAGATGGTATTAGGCATTCGTCTCTTAGACCCATTTGTTTGAACGTTTCGTAAAATAGGATTTTGACAGAACTTCCTTCGTCGATTAATATCTTAGGCATTTCCCATGGTAGTGCCTTTGGCTTTTCTTCCTCGCCCTCAGGCTCGGGGAGTGTGATAGCCATCGTTACCACTAGTAGATCATTGTGGTTTCGTCCTCCATCAGGTGCTTCAGAGGCTAGAAAGCTGATAGGTTTTTTCATCCAATCCTCCATAGGAGGTTCCTTTGCCACACTGAAAACTTCGTCAACTTCGAAGTTTCGCTTGTGAATTCTTCATGTGATATTTCCTTCGGGTATGGGAGCAACGATAACTGAGTGCGATATAGTGTTGCATCCCAAATATTGTGCTTCGCGAGGAATTTCCACGCGATGTACGGGTGGTCCTGCCATTGGTGAAATCGCTGGTTGCGTAATATACTCCTGGAGTTTACCGTCATCAATCATGTCTTGCACTATTTTCTTCAGATCTCTACATGAGTCTGTTGTGTGGCTATAGAACTTGTGGAATTTGAAGAAATCTATCCTGTTCTTAGCGCGCTCGGGATGCTATCCTCTGTTCCATGGGTAAGTGATCTTACATTTTCCGTCGATCTTCTTGAACATCTCGGATATAGGAGTGTTTAGCTTTGTGTAAAATGGGTCTACAAATTTTCCCTTCTTTTTTTGGGCTTGGCCTCGCCCTTTCCATCCTCAACTTTGATGTTTATTGAACTGCATGGATCTATTGTTGGGTCTTCCTGCTCCTCGGACTTGTGTCTGAGGGTTCTGTGGCTCTACCACATTTGGTCCTCTACTGTTTCCTCTGACCAACTTATCGTAGGCCCCATCTTGGAGTTCTTCAAGGGCTATGTAGTCCTCTTGAATCTCTCTCAATTTCCCTCAGCACAGGGGCATAGTTTCGTACATGCGTACGAATATGGGATCTGTCTTCCTCGGACTGTTTTTGAAGTCCAAGATCGCATAGGCCTCCGGGACTCTTCCGATCTCGGCACATAATTTTCTCTAGCGAGTTACAAGAGAGTGGAGCGACTCGTTTGGTCCTCGAGCTAATTGGAATAACATGTCGTTCTCTGGTTTGACTCGGCTTTTATGCTGCATGCCTCTAAAAACAGCTCGGATAGGTGGTCGAATGACCTAACCGACCCTTTTGGAAAATTATTGAACCACATTAGGGCCTCATCTTTTAGGCTCGCTGGAAAAAACTTACACATCACGACATCGTAATGGCTCCATTGTGTTAATGTTATGCGATAAGACCTGAGGTGCTCGATCGCATCCCCAGTCCCGCTAAAGGGAGTTGCGAATGTTGGAAGTGAACATTTCCTTAGAAATGGTTGAGAAAATAGACTCTCCGATAGGGGAGATTGTCCGTCCTCTTGCATTACTTCTGCCATCTTTTGGCCTCCTTGTCTACCCGTAGCCTCTCTACACATCGCTTCGAGTTGACAGAGTCGGGCTTGTAATTGATCGTCACTGTTCCTTGTTTCGGACTTCTTCCTTCATCCTTGCGCTCTTTCGGGATAGAAGGGAGCTTATGGGCGGCGATATCTTGATCCTCCTGAGTCCTTGTCCGATTGTTCGACATACGATACTATCTTAGAGTGAGTTGACTTTGAAGTCTCCCCTCATTTGGGGTTTATGACTGCGTGGTTCTTGACTACGCAGTTGGTTTTAGTTTCGTATTATTTCTTCTTTTCTCGTCTATGCTTGGGATCGAATCGGACGATCCCTCGGACGGACTCTCCTCCTCGTTTAGGACTCCTCGACTTCCCTTAGGAAAGCGATCCTCTGTCTCCTCATTTGAGGTGTCAGGGATACGGACTCTTTCATCATCTTGTAAGTTCTCAAAAGGATTCTCCTCCTCGGGGGGTCTCCTCATGATAGTGAGTGGCACTTTTTTCTTTGCTTTGTTTTTTATCCTACGGTTTCTCCTTTCGAGCCTTTTGTTACGCCGTTCTCGCTTTTTCATCCTTTCCTCCTGCGCCTTTTGCGCTTTCAGAGTAGCTGTAAGAGTTGCAGTGGTGTCTCCGAGGTCAGAAGTGTCATCCTTCTTTGCCTCATTGTTTATCGTTTGCCTTGGCAATCAATTCAACCCTCCTGGTTGAGTTAGATGAATATCGCCCTGTCCTTCGAAGGGATTTCCCTCTTCGTCATAGCTAGAGTTTTCTGTTAACCCTTCTCGATATTGGTTATCGGGCTGTCCCTCTCCTGGGAGTACACCGTTGTGCATAGTTTCGTCTAGCTCCATTTCGTCTAGCTCCATTTTTCTTTTCTTTCATAAAAGTGGGACCCTAAATTTGCAGGTCCTGTGCAATTACTAAGTCATAGTTCATACTGGACAGTTTAGTACAGGAAGACTTTTCAGTAAATTTTGGAGACATGTGAAGATGTCAAAACATTCCCCACTTGCATAAAGTTTTAGTGATGGAAAAAAGGTGTTTTGTTTGTTTATTTTTTCGAGAAAACTACCCCCTTCTACACGTTATACCTTTACAGGGAAAAAACCAAGTTATGACGATTGAGCACGTTTTCTCATTTTAGGAAACATTTCTCAACATCTTTAAACTTTTGATTTTGAACAAACTTTGAGTTTGATGAATGATTATGTACTCATGGACCTTTCCCCTTGACTTAGAGTTAGATTTCTAAGAAGAAGATTGTGGATTGTCTTGAGTTCCTTAAAAGATGAAAAACATCATGAATAACTCGTCTTTTCAACTTTCATAGGATGATATTTTCCCTTATGAAGTTTACTGACTTCAACTTCTTCCCGGCCCTTTCATGGAGGAGATCGTTTGAGTGCTGTTTTGAAGTGTTTAAAGCTTCATTTTCACTCCGATCTTCAACTCTCCTGAGCATCTTGAGGAAGATACAAGAAATCTTAAAAAAACGAAAATCTTAAAGAAAATCAATGAAAAAGATGTAGATCTGATGATTCTGAGGGTCTTCAGGACTTCACTGATCGTATGGATTGTGCTGCTTCCGAGATCTACTCGTGAATTTTACAGAATACTACACAGTGGTATGAAAACCATTTCTCTTAAAGAGATTATGAAAAAACTATAGAGCTGTTGCTAGGGAGGTAGATTAGATCTTCATACCTCCCTGTTTCTAGCGCCAAAATGTAACTGCATGTTTTCTGATGGCTACACCCAAGTAGATCTAAAGGCTATAAAACTACTAACATTCAGGATTCAAAGATAAACAAGATGTAAAGATCATGCACTAGTGGAAAATGAGTTATCTGAGACATAATGAAACGACACAAACTAAATATTGCGATATGACAACGCACGAAAAGTGCCCTTGACTAAAGTCAAAATGTCGTTGTGGGAGGACTTTCATTGACTTAGACAACGATACTTCCCGGCATGCCTCTGACTAAAGTCAAGACGTCGTTGTGACAGGACTTTAATTGACTTATACAACGACATTTGAATGGTATAGTTTCTATAATAAGTATATTATATTGTATGGTCAGGATGCACTCTTTTAATATATGGATGGCATGAGATGAATCAGCTCACACCTTATCTATACCAAATTAGCAGAGAGAGAGAGAGAGAAAAACCATTGAACTATTCTTATTCTCTCCGCCTCTCTCACTTTTCTTTTCCTCTCTTTTTCCCTCACCATATTATCAAACCCACTTCTTCCTCTAGATCTTAATTTCAAAACATGGTAAATCGAGTTTCCATTTTGATTTTGGTTCACGCTAATGTCTGGAATTCTCATCGTAGTTGGTAAGAATCAGTCACAGACCCCTAATTTCTTACTCTTTTTTATGAAATTTTTTGTTCATTTTTCATCAGAATCTTAGGTATCTTTTATTTGCTGTAATTTGTTTTTATTTGATCTCTGAAATGTTTTTTTGTGTTTTTGTTTTGGGTGATTCGGACCTTAGATTTGACAGTGAATGAAGTTAATGAGCCTAGGGTTTTGAGGTGATATTACTCATTTGATTAGCGTTTTAGTTGTTTTGAAAATCTGTGCTGGTAGATCTTTCTCAAGTAACTATGATTGAACTCCATTCAGGGTTCTTGGGATGATGGTGATGAAACAAAAGAGTAATTTGTTTCAAACGAAAGATCTGAGGTTAGGTTAGTTGAATTTTATTTTGCCTTTTTATCTTTCTGGGTTCTAGTTTTTACTTGAATTCTGGATATTTTCTGTTGATTGTAGGTTGGTTCTTAGTCTAACTGTGTATTAGTTTTCTCTTCTGCAGTATGGCCTTGTTTGTTAAGGGAATCATGTTGAAACAGAAGACAAATTAAGTTAACAAGAGGCCAACAGAACTGTGCACATAAGTGTTAGACGAAAAACCTGAAAGAAAAGGGGTAAAAATTCTCATCTTATTCTCTACTTCGGTAATGGTATGGCTGATTTGTTGGTTGGTATCATTTGTATATTAGGCTGCACTACAATATTTGTGCACTACAGCATCCTAATTTTTTTTTAATATAATGTCTAGGATAAGTTGTAGACATCAATTATGTTTCTTGTTTAATTTTTGATTGGTTTCAGGGTTCTGTAATTCGGTTGATTTTTGGTTTCAATTGGACCCAGTTATTTGGTTTTAGATCTTTGTGGCTACTTTTTCTTTAGATTTCGTTGGATGTCTGTCTCGGGGTATGAAATTAAACTATGCCTTCAGTTGTCTTAATGATTATGTTTTGAAACCGTTTTTTGATACTGATTCAGTTTTATATACTTTGTTATTCTATCGGGTAGCCAATCTTAAGCCGAATACCAACACTCTGTGCGTGTTTAGAGATCACTAAGTAAAAACCTTAGGTTGCACAAATGTCTTCATGTAGGGAGCTCAACACTCTGGAATGCATAATTGTTTTTTTTTTCCAGGTCTTTTGTCATACCCAATGCCAAGTACAACTATTACTGCCTATGTAAATTTATCCTTGTTTCTTAGGGGTTAGTAGATAGGAACTCCCGATAATTTATGCTGACACTATGTAATTGTGTGTGTTAGAATACCAATATCTTCAGTTTTGAGCATCTCTGGTCCAAGTCAATTATAATAGAGAAGTTCTAAATCTTTTGATTTTTGTTTTCCAAGTTTTAACTGAGATTTTATGGGGAATCATGAAAAAGAGATTAACCCTTTTTGTTTTGTTCTTGTTAATTCAATTTGGGGAATCATCATTTTGTTGTTTTAATGACTTACTTGTTATTAGGATACCTTAAAAATTACTTGCATTTGGTTGTTGAGTGAAATCAATCTGATTTTGGAACTGATGTTACCATTTTATGAGAAGATCCTTATCATAAATAGATATAAATTGAAGTTGAATCCATTTGATTCATACCTGCATTTTAATCGACCAAACAAAAGCCGATTAATTAAGGTATAAGGGCGTGATAGAAGACGATGCGTCACTACGTGATATATAGTGTACTATGTGGAGTTAAACCTCGGTGTTGGCTAGTAGTTAATTTGAGCTGGCGCATACTGCTAAAGATGTAAAAATCAAGTTGGTACACTGATTGGAAATTCCTTGGAGGATTTGATGTGATTCTGTGCTTAATTAGAAAAGATATGCAGATACTAGGGAGTGGCATTAATGTTTAACATTTTGGTTTTGTCTCTACTGGTTTAAGTATTGTGTTCTTATTTCTTGATGTTATATATTTTCATTTTCAGCATCACTGTCGCAGATGTGGAGGCATATTTTGTGGCAGTTGCACACAGCAGAGAATGCTATTACGTGGGCATGGTGATTCACCAGTTCGAATATGTAACCCCTGTTTGAAATGCAATATGGACACAAAAATAAAGGTGGGACTTAGGTTTTCGTGCAAATTAAGGCTGAATACGTTACTTTCCATTTCAATTCCTTGTATTTACATTTCGAATATGTTACCCCGTCTGACAAAACTAACCTTACAACTTTCATTCCAGTTATGGTAGTTGTAGAACTTATACTGAATTTCATCCCAAATTCTGGTAGATATAGTTATATTGAAGGAATTTAAGTTTCATAGTGTGTGCATGCTGGAGATGCACACGTTATTGGTATATCACCTTAGTTCATACTTATTTCACTAACTAGATTTTTCTAGACTAAACCAACAATTACAAATTATAATATTCCAACTGATAGACTTGATTGCTTCATACTTGAACAAAGTTCAGGTCATAGAGGTGCCGTTGGCTTGTGAAAAAAGTCTCGTTTTATTTTTATGAATCTAATACATTGAATCCCAAGTTTTGACACTCCGTCACTGCATTACATGTATTTCTGGATATTGCGGAAAGAGTGAATCTTCTTATGTACTCAAAAAGTATGGAATATGCTGCTCCACTGTTAATTATTATCTAAGCAATATTTAATAACATTTTTGTCATTATGGGTTGCAGTTTTACGTTGTGACACGATTGGAAAAATTCTAATGAAATGCTTTCTCTCTAGTATGCTGAGTCTGACTTGAAGTTTGGCCTGAATGATAAAATTGGCCTTGAAAAAGAATCTCCGGTTAAATCCCTGCCTACACAAAGGTACTTCTGAGCGCAATCATCTCTTGCAAGCAGTTAAATGCAGTTTCGTTGGGCTATGTTTTCGCAAGTATTCATTCTTTTATACCATTTAAATTCATGCTTATGAATCGCTGCTTCTGGTTTTGCTGTTGCATTGGTGTTTGTGTACCAGAAGTTGTTGCATTTAGACAAGTACCATGGCTACTGCCTGTACCTGCAACAACAATTATTGGTAGAGGGAAATATCTTTTCCTTGACTAGTAGAGTTTAAAGTTTTTTAAGTTCCATGTCTTGTGTACACTATTGTTATGTTTGCTAATACCAGATAGCTTCTATTGCAGGAAAATCAGAGTAGGATAAGACGCTTGAACATTGTGGAGCGACAACTGACAACAGTATACAGAAGCAGAACAAAGCTCAATGATAAATAGTAAGTTCTGTGCCTGAAAGACCATCTTCATCTTTACCTAGAGCCTTATTTGTACTTAGACTTGATCCTGTTATTAGTCACTATAGCCTAAGGTAATAATAATCCCAATCTTACTAGTTTTAGATCATTGTTTGCATATGTCCTAATATGCCACTACTGACTTCATGAAACCCTGATAAGTCATGCGTATTGCTTAGCAAGACATTACAATTTACCTGGGCACATTGCAGACACAAAATCTCAGACAAATATATGCCTTGTTTAACAATTTTACATTCAGCTTTATTCAGGCTGATTCTATTGATGTTATTTGCTAAGTTATGACCTCTTTGCAGTTGAACTTCTAATGCCCAAACATATATTTTCTACAGGTAGCTCAAGTTCCAAATTGGGCAGGTCATTTCATCTTTTCTCTGCTTTTTGCTGCAATTTGTGTTTATTAGGTTAGACCGTAATGATTGTAGCAAAGCATTATCCTTTTATAACATTATAATGGTGTGAATTCAATATGTTCCTCGATTTATTTATTTTGGTGTTTTTGAGTGGATGTGTAAACTGAACTCAATGTGCATTGAGCTTGTAAATTAATTTTGTACGCCGAATTTGAAAGTTTGATTGAATGGTGAAATATGAAATTGATTCCAATAGAGTTTCAGTGTAATTTAAGTTTCAGTTTAGTGTAATTTGGTTTTTGAATCAGAATTATTTCAGCCCAGTCAGAATGGCTGCAATCAGTCAGCCAGATCATATTTTTTTTTAAATTCAATATAATTAAATCTACGACGTAATCCAGATGTCCCAGCTAGCGACAACCTGAAAGTATCGTATTTTAGCGTCAACTCAATAGTGTCGTTCCATAATAAGACACTGAATCTACGGTACTTTCAGCTGCAATTGCAAAGTGTCGTCTAAGTCGGTTTCAAGACACTTTCTAACCATCTCAAAACGACTTTTTTCCACTAGTGATGAAAAGTGAAGATTGGCACAAGCATATAACGTGGTTCGTCCATGAAGACCTACGTCCACGGGAAAGAAGATGTTTTCTTTATTGATTAAGGTCTTACACTTGAAAGAGTTACAAATATCACTTAGATTTCTCACTCTCTCTTTCTCTAAGTCTCTCTATGGAATTCTCTGTAGAAAGACCATCTAACATTACATATCCATTTCCTTCTAAATGGATTAATATTTATAGGCAAACTAGACTCGTGAAGGTATGGTCTGATCTCGCCGAGTTGGTGGAGCTATCGTACATCTTCTCATTACTTCGGACGATCTCTATACTATCCCTCGTGATGCTATGCTCGGTTCTCCTTCCGAGTTATCTCGCTTCATACATCATCGTGCTGCTCCACCTAGGGAGGTCTCGTATTGCACCATCTTCGAGTCATAGTATAGATCGCCCGAGCCTTCTGATACGATGTAGATTCGTCCACGTCTCTTCTGATCCTTCATTAAATGCATTCCTTCTTTTTAGACTTGACCGTTTGAGTTGATTATACCACTCCTCACACGCGCCATTCATGTAGTGTTGTAGCAGGCGTCTCGAATCAGACAAAATCACCTTTTTAGAGTATGATTCGATACTTCTATCTCATCACCTTGTCATGAAACCATCCCTTGAGATGTTGACATGTGGCGATCGGGTATTTTACCCTCACAATAAAAATTAGATAATAAGTTGATTATTTATATAGTCTCATGTTTTATGTTCAGTTAACATGTTAATGTTTTCTGTTTCTTTTTCAAAAAATAAAGCTCGGATCGAGTACCGTGAAGACACAAAGAAACCTTTTAAATTTGATGCATTGTATGAGCAATTGAAAGACGTTGTACCTTGTTATAATCTTGAAGAAATATTTGAGTGTAAACATGTTTTTAAATAAGCAGGAGGAGACATAAATTCAAACATCAAACACGTACATAGGATTAAAGTAAAAAACAAAAAACATTAAATTGAAGCAACTGGAAATTAAAAGCTCAACTAATTAACTAATAACCAAGAAAACTAATTAACTAATCACGGGGATCGTATCTCAACCGGGTGCATATTTCCTGCTGCATCTTAGATGCTGCATATTTCTTCCATTCAGGAAGATGTTCCACATCCATTAATAATATTTCCATATCTTTGTGCCTAATGGACATTTCTTCATTGTGGGTTTTCTTCTCTCTTGCCAAGGTATCCCTTGCCCCATTTTCAACTAACTGGTGCATCATTTCATTTTCAGCTAACTTTTCTTCATGTTTGACTGCATCCTTCTTCTCAAAATAATGAATCATGTTGTTCCATCCTCGTTCTGCAACCTTAACCATGGAATTTTCCATCTTAGACTTATCTCTACTAGGTCCCCTGGGTTTATCTTTTGCAAAAAAACGTGTTTATGTTTGTGTTTTTGTTAATGTGTCTGTACCATCACCATCTTCACTTTCTGATAAAACCATAGGAATCGAGGTAGACTGACTAGGTTCACCATGATGGTTCCTTAAATTCTCTGGGTCACAACCTTCCACATGGTTCCTCAATACTGCAAAAACCGCATCATGTATCCAGGGTTTTCCGCACCTTCCTTCAACAAATTTTACTCTTGATTCTATGTACTGCAACCATATTTTCAGTTTTCTCGCTTAACTGAATAAGCTAATAATCATAATCATTTTTAAGCATCACCATCTATAGTGCTCATAGTTCAGATACCAATTCACATTCACAATAACCAAATCTTTGTTAATTCTACTAAGGTACCAAAACAAAAACCACTCACAATAACAAAAAAATACCTACGGATAATATGTATGAAACTGATTCTTTTACTAAGGCAGAGACCTATTTTACCAATAGATTATTAAGAAGATTGCCAAGCAATAACTGATAACTCTTGTCTGTCCCAACGATTTTAGGGAACCTAAATGAGCATGAGCTTGTTCATAATTTGATTTAACAAATGAATCAGAATACATTCTTAAGTTTGAAATCTTGAATTAAGCATTGTACTTGGTTACCTTGTTCATACTACGGCTGCCAATGGGTACCCGACTGTTTATGATGGCTAGATCATGATGTCGACGGGGATGGTATTGTGTTCAATTGTGATTATTAGTAGTATTATTATCTGAAGAAGAATATGAAGTTGATGGGGGTGATGATGAAGAAGAAGGAGATGGGGGAATTAGTTGGTTCGATTTGGTTCCTGAATACTCCAAAACTGGAGTTTCTTATAAATTTCATTTTTTTCTCTTTGCCTTTACTTTCTCCATCTGTTTTAGTTTCTTATATTTATAAAATTTTAAAGTTCCCACTTTAGTCAGAAGAAGTCCAGAGAGATATACAACTTGAGCATAAGAAGATGATGAAAATATCAAATATACGGGCATGGGTTTCTTCTGTAATTTCCTAGAATCATTTTTCTTCTTGTTGTTTTTTTCTTCCCAAATTTGTTTCTTTTATCTCAATTAAATAGTTTATGTTTTCATTTTTAGTGCTACTACATGTACTGTAAATTGGAGATGGATGGGATGATTCTAACATATGACCATTGATAATGGCGGTGGTTGAACATTTCTGTGACTTTCTAATGTAGAAAATAAATAAAAAATATTGAAAACATATTTGAAAATACCTGTTTAATACTCGGAACCGTTAGGTACCGACTGTTTTATAGGGTCCGGTTCTGGATCACCTAATTTTGGAACCGGACCCGAACCGAATAAAATAACAGGGTCCGGTTCTGGGTAGCATGGTACCCGGAAAGACCCGGATCCATTGACAGCCCTAGTTCATGCCCCAAATTCATATTCCATTCAAATCTTTCAATGGACTTATTGTCAATTCAGGATTCCAGATGAGATGCAAATATTGTTAAGCAGTGCTTGAACACAAATAATGATGATTTCAATTTAAACAAAAAAATAGTAATAATAATAATACATGGATCTTTTCATTATTTAGAGGGATTTGACCTACTGTCGAGCTCCATGAGCAACATCCAACATCCTAGTAAATGAAGAATTTCTGTTTCTAGAGAAATACATAGTGAATGCAAGAAACACCAACAATTAAATGGTAGTCTGAACTGATTGTTGATGGTATGAATGGTGATTTGAACTGCTGATTTTTGAATGTCACGCAAAACTATAACACATTGGGCTATCCAAATCCCCGATTCTTGAAATGAATATTGTTGGGCCTAGCTAGCCATCCAGGAATGTAACCAATATTGTTTATATGGTTAGGAAATATAATAGTTAGGAAAGATATTATTATGAGTTAATATTAGCCTAAGGGAATACCGATTTTGTAATCAAGCTTTTCAATAATAAGAATTCTTCATCTTCTCTACCTTGTCATTTCATGGCATCTAAGCTGGAAAAGACTTTATCTATTTGAATTCAAATCAGAAAATTGTTCTTAAAATTAGCACCATGACTTGTGTAGATAATGTAGCGATTACAACCATTGATTCTGGTAGAGGATCTCTATCGTCTCAAGATCGAATAGGTCTTGCTAATACTCTTACTGATACCCAATGGGAAACCATTGTGCAAATGGTTAAAACTTCAAATAATGATTCGAAGCTTTCTGGAAAATGGATACTTTATACAGGGGCTTCACGACATATGGCAGGAAGTAAATGATTTTAATTTAAGACTCATGAAATAGGTTTTTCTTCTGTAAAGCTTCTGAACGGCACATACTCTCATGCTCCATGCGAAGGCATTGTGGTGTTTGAAAACAATATGAAATTATTCCGCGTTTTATTTGTTCCTGATCTCCACTACAACTTAATTTATAGAAGAAAAGTGCATCAATACAAGGGTTAGCCCTATTATTTTCTTACGTGAAAATTTATTGAACTCATCTGAACAAGCAGATTATAAGAAGAAGCAGCCATCTAATTGTCTGCTAATGCATCAAAATTGTGCCTCCCTCTAGAGAAGGAAAGAAACCCTAAAAGGGAACAACAAAAATTCCATCTGTGATCCTAAAAGGCAACAAATCACAATGATTTTTCCTCTCAAAATGTAAATTATTTATTTATTAACCTTTTTTTTCGGTGAATTGAATCCAATAGTTGAAATTTGAAAAAGATAACCTTCTTAATTTCTTTGTTTCTTGCTATGTTTATTGATTTCCCTTATGAGTCACTAACGTGAAAAACGAAAGACGCAACAGCTTTCATAAAACAACACTTCGAATTGTTTAGCAATTTGATTCGGAAACTAATCATGTTTAATTCTAATTTTGATATGCTTTAATTGGTAAATCTTCTTCAAATTCTTTCACATGTTTCGGTGGAGACATTTGGTCGACTTCAGCTCCGAGTATGAAAATGGGCACCTTGGTTGCTGAATATTATAGTAGTCGAAACGGCATTTTTCATTCCTAATTGAATTCTTGCACCTAGATGCAAACAATTCCAACCCCTGAAGGATGGAGCAACACTGTAGATTTAACATAGTCTAACTTTGATAGTTCCATGAGTATCTTTTGCTAGAGATTGACCGGAAAATTACCCGGTACCCCCATGTCACACCTGCGGTGTCCACTGTAATTCCATAACCACCGAGATTCTTATCACCCAGCATATCCCTGCCGCTCAAATTGAGGAAATTCCCTCTCTTCTTCTGCTGCATACTCCTTAAAATGATGATTTTTTATCTTAAGAACACAGTTTTGATTTAATTTTGATGAAGAAATCACAAATGAAAATAACAGAAAAACAAAAGGAAAGGAAATAATTTTTGACTTTAAACAAGTGCAAAAACTCACACTAGTTTCAACAAAAAGTATTGGAATTGTTTAGAGATGGTACCTACTATATCAAGAACACTTACCTAGGTCAGCAATTGCGGTCAGTAATAGAATGCTCTCTTTCTACCGTCGGATCAAACAACAAATTCAAAAATCAAGGGTAAAATGATAAACCCTAAATTTAACGGGCTGATATCGAAGCCTTATAAGCATCAAACCAGCGGCTGCCTCCTCCATCCGTGTAGAGAAAGAAAGAAAGAGAGAAGGCAACCCTAATCTTAAATCAAAGAAAACGGATCCTTCGTTCTACCCATCTTTGATTATCGCCAACAACAACCGAATCATGGCAGAAGCAAGTGGTGGCGGTGGTAAGATAGCATCATCACCAACAACAACAAGTATTATGATTTATCCTCTAAAAATGTAAATCTCGGAGATCTTTGTAAATCTTGTTAAACAAGATATGAATCTGTTAAAAATGTAAATTTGTATTTTAGTTTAGAAGTGTCTAGAATTTGCTAGACAACTATGCCTAGAGACTTCTAAATGTGAAAAGAAAATTGATAATATAGATTATTCTAGAGTATTCAAGTGTAGTCAAAGTTGGTAGTTGGAGATATTTGTAGGAGTGTCTAGAGTCTTCCTAGGTTGGCTATAAAAGGAGATGGTATGGTGGCATTTGAGGTTTAATTTAGTGAAAACACCAAGTGAGGTATAGGTGTAATTAGTGAGAAGAAAAGTAAGTGGTAAGGTGAAAACCAAAGTAAGCCTTTGTAAGAAGTGGTCTGCACGACTAAAGTCTTCAGAGTGAAATAAAATTCAGTTTTCATTAAGTGTTTGTGAGCCCATTCTCAAACCATTTTCAATATCCATTTAACCTTTAACCCCAAAATCATTTCCAACAAAGTGGTATAAGAGCAGTAAGATTCTAATGGCCAGTGAAATGTTTCCGTTTCATGTACCTAAACTCACTAAAGATAACTAGGAAAATTGGAGCATCCAAATGAAGGCGTTACTAGGCTCGCAAGATGCATGGGAGATTGTAGAGAAAGGTTATGTCGAACCGGAGGATGAAGCGGCGCTTCCGCAAAATGAAAAAGATGCGCTGCGCATTTCAAGAAAGAGAGACAAGAAGGCTCTCTACCACATCTATCAAGGAATGGATGAGTCGTCGTTCGAGAAGATATCGAGAGCTGTTAATGCGAAGAAAGCATGGGAGATTTTGCAAAATTCCTTCAAGGGAGTTGACAAAGTAAAGAAGGTGCGTTTGCAAACTCTAAGAGGTGAGTTTGAATCTTTCTCCATGAAAGAGCCCGAATTAATATCGGAATATTTTTCAAGAGTTTTAGTTGTTGTTAATCAACTAAGAAGAAATGGCGAGGTTATGAGTGATAGTCGTGTGATCGAAAAAATATTGCGGTCACTTGTTCCTAAATTCGACTATATCGTTGTCGCAATTGAGGAGTCAAAAGACGTCGAGTCCATGACCGTGGACGAGCTCATGGGATCGTTACAAGCCCATGAAGAAAGAATGAGAAAGAGAAGCAAAGAGGGAGCGGTAGAACAAGTTCTACAAGTAAAGCTCACTTTTAAAGAAAAAGGAGAGAGCTCTAGTAGTTATGCTAGAGGAAGAGGGCGCGACTACTATGGCGGAAGAGCAAGAGGCAAGCAGAACAATGATGATCAGAGGGACCATAGGTCAAGCTTCACAAGAGGTCGTGGAAGAGGAAATAATTCATGGCGCAATAATAATAGGCCAAGGTATGACAAATCTCAAGTTGAATGCTATAATTGCCATAAGCTTGGTCATTATGCTTCAGATTGTCGATCTTCTTCAAATAATGTCGAGGAGAGAGCAAACTACGCTAGTAAAGAAAATCAAGAAAACCAGACCTTGTTGGTAGCATGCAAAGGAGGTGACTATGATGAAAATTATACATGGGTGCTTGATACGGGAGCAAGCAACCATATGTGTGGCACGAAGGAGAAGTTCGTGGAGCTTGATGAATCAGTTTCCGAAAACGTGACGTTCGGAAATGGAGCGAAAACTCCGGTGAGTGGTCTTGGCAAAATTTTGATTCGGTAAAAAAATGGAAGCCATCAATTTATTTCTAATGTTTATTATGTCCCTAACGTAAAAATGAATATATTAAGTTTGGGATAACTCTTAGAAAAAGGCTATAAAATGAATATGGAGAACCTTAGTCTTTTTATAAGAGATAAGAGAGGAAAGTTGATTGCCAAAGTGCCGATGACGGGGAATAGGATGTTCTATTTGAACATTCAAAATGACATCGCGAGATGTCTGACCGCTTGTGTGAAAGACTCGTCATGGCTCTGGCATCTTGGGTATGGACATCTAAATTTTGGAGGATTAAAGTTACTGTCCAAACAAAAGATGGTTAGAGGTTTGCCAAGAATAGACCACCCGGATCAATTGTGCGAAGGATGTTTACTTGGGAAACATTTCAGAAAAAGTTTTCCTAGGGAAACATTGACGAGAGCCACAAAACCACTACAGTTGGTTCACACAGATGTTTGTGGACCAATAAAGCCAAGCTCGTATGGTGGAAATGACTATTTCCTCATATTTGTCGACGATTTTAGTCGAAAGACATGGGTTTATTTCTTGAAACAAAAATCGGAGGTTTTCTCTAATTTCAAGAAATTCAAATCCCTTGTGGAGAAAGAAAGTGGCTTTGAAATTGTGGCTATGAGATCAGACAGAGGAGGCGAATTTACTTCGAAGGAGTTCGAGGTTTACTGTGAAGATAATGGAATCCGTCGTCCTCTTACGGTTCCATATACACCTCAACAAAACGGAGTTGCCGAAAGGAGAAACAGGACAATCCTCAATATGGCCCGGAGTATGTTGAAGACAAAGAAAGTGCCCAAGGAGTTTTGGGCAGAAGCAGTTGACTGTGCGGTTTACCTGATAAACCGATGTCCCACAAAAAGCGTGTGGAACATGACTCCTTTAGAAGCATGGAGCGGAGTGAAACCCGGCGTCTCACACTTACGAGTATTCGGAAGTATCGCATATGTTCATGTGCCTAGTCAGCTGAGAACAAAGCTGGATGACAGGAGCGCCAAGTACATATTTATCGGTTATGACTCTCGATCCAAGGGATACAAGTTGTACGATCCAATTAATAGAAAGGTCATCACAAGCAGAGATGTGGAGTTCGATGAAGAAGGCATCTGGGATTTCGGTGTTCAAGAAAAAGATTATAATTTTCTTTCTATCTTAGAAGAAGAAGAACAACAACCACCAGAACCAGTTGCTCCAGCTACTTCACCACCTAAATCACCTCCAGCAATGCAACATAATGATCCATCATCATCAGATGAAAGTTCAAGTGAAAGGCCCTTACGGACGAGGAGTTTAAACGATATCTACGGAGACAATATATCTCTATTTTGTTTCTTTGCAAATAGTGAACCAATAACTTTTGGCGAAGCCGTGGAAAGTGAAAAATGGAGAAAGGCGATGAATGAAGAAATGAAGGCTATTGAGAAGAATAACACCTGGGAGCTTGTAACACTTCCGAAAGGACAAAGAGCAATTGGGGTAAAGTGGGTGTACAAAGCCAATAAAAACGCTGAAGGGGAGGTTGAAAGATACAAGGCAAGATTGGTTGTAAAAGGCTACAACCAAAGAGAGGGCATCGACTATGATGAGGTATTTGCTCCTGTCGCTCGTCTTGAAACTATAAGATTAATTATTTCTCTAGCTACCCAAAATAGATGGAAAGTCCATCAAATGGACGTCAAGTCTGCCTTTCTAAATGGGAATCTTGAAGAGACAGTATACGTCAAGCAACCACCAGGGTATGAAGTAAAAGGACAATAAAATAAAGTCCTGAAGTTGAAAAGGGCTTTATACGGCCTAAAACAAGCGCCGAGAGCATGGTACAGCAGAATCGACAAGTACTTCCAAGAAAATAATTTTAATAAATTCCCGCATGAACATGCTCTCTATGTGAATGTGAATGAAAAGGGAGATATGTTGCTTGTCTGCCTATATGTGGATGATTTGATCTTCACTGGCAATAATCCAATAATGTTCGAAGAATTCAAGAAAGGGATGACGAGAGAATTTGAAATGACGGATATCGGTCTTATGTCATACTATCTCGGGCTCGAAGTAAAACAACGGAAAGATGGAATTTTTATATCCCAAGAAGGATATGCGAAGGAAATCCTTAAGAGATTTAAAATGGATGAGTGCAATCCAGCAATCACTCCCGTGGAATGCGGAATCAAGCTATCAAAGCTCGATAGAGGGGAGAAGGTCAATCCGACTCTTTACAAGAGTCTTGTTGGAAGCTTGAGATACTTAACTTGTACAAGGCCAGATATTCTCTATGGAGTGGGGTTAATCAGTCGCTACATGGAAGCACCTACGACTACCCATATGAAGGCTGCCAAGAGAATTCTGCGCTACTTAAAAGGTACACTTGATTTCGGTTTATTTTACTCGTCATCAGACAAGTACAAACTCGTTGGATATAGTGATAGTGATTGGGCCGGAGATTTAGATGAAAGGAAAAGTACTACTGGATTTGTATTTTTCCTCGGAGATACGGGCTTCACTTGGAGTTCAAAGAAGCAACCAATCGTCACACTCTCCACTTGCGAAGCTGAGTACGTAGCAGCAGCATCGTGTGTTTGTCATGCGATATGGCTAAGGAGTTTAATGAAGGAACTTAAAATGGAGCAGGAAGAACCGACTACAATATTTGTAGACAACAAGTCCGCAATGGCTTTAGCAAAGAATCCAGTGTTCCACGACCGCAGCAAGCACATCGATACACGGTACCATTTTATCCGAGAGTGCATATCGGAGAATAAGGTACACCTGAAATACACAAAGTCTCAAGACCAAGTTGCGGATATATTCACGAAACCATTAAAGCACGAGGTCTTCGTCAAATTACGAGAGATTCTTGGAGTTACCACAAATCAAGTTTAAGGGCGCCTGTTAAAAATGTAAACTTGATTTTTAGTTTAGAAGTGTCTAGAATTTGCTAGACAACTATGCCTAGAGACTTCTAAATGTGAAAAGAAAATTGATAATATAGATTATTCTAGAGTATTCAAGTGTAGTCAAAGTTGGTAGTTGGAGATATTTGTAGGAGTGTCTAGAGTCTTCCTAGGTTGGCTATAAAAGGAGATGGTATGGTGGCATTTGAGGTGTAATTGAGTGAAAACACCAAGTGAGGTATAGGTGTAATTAGTGAGAAGAAAAGTAAGTGGTAAGTTGAAAACCAAAGTAAGCCTTTGTAAGAAATGGTCTGCACGACTAAAGTCTTCAGAGTGAAATAAAATTCAGTTTTCATTAAGTGTTTGTGAGCCCATTCTCAAACCATTTTCAATATCCATTTAACCTTTAACCCCAAAATCATTTCCAACAGAATCTTCAAAGCGCAACAAAAATAAAGAACTGAAAATAACAGTGAAGCATGAAATTCCAAAATAATCAAATGTATTACGTAAAATTTATGTTTTATAATGAGATCTTTTCTTAATTTGTATTCTCTGCTTGGTCTGCATGTTCGTCAACCAACAAAGCGAAGACATAACTAATAACTCTTGGATTCAAAATTTTCAAATGGACTTATTGTCAATTCATTTTCCAGATGAGATGTAAATATTTAGACAATAACAATAACCCATGGATCTTTTCAATAATATTTAATTAACAAAAATGTATAAAAGATCTCCTAGATTTTGATAGAAGATCTTCCTCTCTAATAATTACTTAGTTATCTTTTACTTAATATTAATAATGCAGTAACAAGATTACAAATTTCACCGGCAATATACATCCTTCATCTTAATTTGACAGTCAAAGATAAAGTACGATTTCTTCATCCTGTCGCCCTGCCTTCATGAATTAAGCAACCATTCATACAACGAATTTCATAACTTTGAGAGGAAAGATCATTGTGCTGATATGTTTTGTGGTTGATCAAGAGGAAAGATCATTATCTTGAACAGATCTTTGTTTTGAATGAGGCTAGGGGTTTGGTTTCTTCCATTCATTCCATCTACACAGACGAGACAAGGGAGGCGCAAATAACAGGCCGAAGATTTCTATTCTACTTATAAGGGTTGGGCCTCTGCCATTTTTAAATTAAGGTTTAGTTGTTATCGTTCAATTCATTGATCCGACGGCTGATCTATGAATTTGAATGACCTTACTTGCTGAACGGCATACAATGAGTAGAGGCACAAATCGGATGTATGTAGCAGTGGAAAACTACACAACTCGTATCGGATGTTGCACATCTGCTAGTTCATTCCAACTTTATTATTTGATTAACAGCTTTAACGTATTTTAGGACTGACCAAACTTGCCTTTCTGAATGTTAACTGAATTCTCAATGCACTAAATAGAATTGGATATCCTTAATTTCTTCAGTGTCCACCATGATGGGTTCTGCAAGAGGAATTGGAGATGGGATGCAGATTAACTGCAAAAGTGATATTTGGTTGGCTAGATCTTTACCTAATTTGAAACCCACTTGGTTACCTAATAACAGGACTCACAACAGTCAACTAGTGGCTGACTGATCTCATGAAATTGGCACACATCACTTAACATCCCAACTAGAGATATCAAGATTCAAGCTTATTTTTGGGCCGAATCAAACACTAAGATGCTAGGTTTAACGGCTAATATGGTAGTTTGTTTATGGGAGTCAAATTTCTATCGTCCTATTTGAGAGGGCATGGAGTATCAAGAGTGTGTGTAACCTCATATACTCTTGCTCTTGTAATTTTTTCGTTCTTTTTGGTGATCGACTCCCATGTCGGTTTCCCTTTTTTGTTTTGGTTGTATTTATTGGGTTAAGGTACCCCTTTAGTACCTTATTTTCAATGAATTTTCCTTTGGACCGATCAAAAAAAAAAAAAAAGGCATGTTGAGAATAAACTTCATGACGATCCGACCGGCAGATTTTGATATTTTTGAGAGGAAAAATCATTGTGCTAAAATGATGTTTTTGTTGCTATCTGTTAATTGAATTATCTTCTGCCATGATTTTGTTGCTGCCGAGATGTATACATTTTCCTAAGATGAATAAACCGCTGTAGTTGATTAAAAGGGAGGCGCAAATAAATGGATGAAGACTGCCTATACTTATATGGTTTACGGATCTAACCGTTTGGTTGAGGGATCATTTTGTATAATTCATTTCAATTTTAATCATTTAATCTAACGGCTGATGAATTTTGTTTGGCTGACCGTATCTCCTGACCTGCAGATGTCTATAGATGGCTGTCATTTGTGCTTGTCGGATTTAAAAGGGCGAGATCTTTCCAATAAGGTATCATTTGGTATCGAGTTTTTGATATATATTATTGCACTAATTGGATTTGTTGCCTGATGACTAGCCATTTACTTGTCTATATACCTGGAGGTCATTCATTAGTTTCTTGCATTTATGATTGAAATATGCTTGTGGCCGTAGGTATGCTCTTACTCGTGTATGTGCATCTCTGGGACATCCATATCACATCTTACATTTCGTGAAACACAGAACTTCTCCACTTATTTCTAGAGGTCTCAGATTGAAATAAGTTTGATTGCATCATATCTTCACCAATCAAAAAAGCAAAAAAGAAAAGAAAAAGGATTGCATCGTACATGAGGTATTTTCATGAAAAAAGGAAACACAAAATCATAACAGTTCACAGCTAACATAAACAAGTAAAAAGATCTCGTAATTTCTTTTGATTTTCGTAATTTGAATGTCAAAAATAACATGTAACCTACATATAGTCGCTTTATGCACACAGGAAAGTTTAGCTCCTTGACAGATGGCTGTTGTTGCCACCAATTTTGATTAGAAGCAGTAGTTCATGCACAAGCTCATCCGCAGCACAGTTATACACTCAGCCACGGAAACTTACTCTAATATCACAAAAATACTTAGCATGTCTCGGACATACTCTTCCAGTAAGGATCTATCCGCCCATTGAAATTGAACTCCCACTATGGAACCCCGAAAAATTATATCAACTACATATCTACAGTTATATATTACTTCAACATAAGAGAGGTGATTGCGCTTCTTCCAATAGAGAGCCTGAACCTGACCTAGTGCCCTAGCTACGGCGTGAGTTATATTAATTTCTTGCCCAAAGTTCTGTTGCATTGGCTGCCACAAAAGAGCTTCGATATAATAATAAAAGCTATAACTGCAGGCTTCATTACGGCTTACGAGCATTGGGAATTATTAAAGATGCATCCACATTAACTGTGAGACTAATTTCATCTCGAGTATGATCATAGGACCCTAACTTATAAGCCATACCATTAGACTGGTTCACATTAGTATGATGAGGTGGTTGAACTTGAACTGAAGGAGATTTTTGGCCAGATATGTGATGATAAATGCAAAGAACACTAACCATATAAATGGTTGTCTTAACATATAGAATATCATCTGCCCGAGCTGATCTTGGAAGTCTCTTGAACGTATTGGGAATTCATCTTTCTGACTAGTCATAGGGTAGGCATCTTATCCAATAGTTGGAATTTGAGCTTAATTCAGTATATTTAGACTGATAAGGCTCCTAAATCTATTTCAGATGTTGAGTAAATTTTGTTAGGATAACTTCCAATTGTCAGATTTTACGGCAAAAGCATTGGATGCCATCAAGAAGTTGGGTCGGTGATCCACATGCAGTTGTAGATTTCAATGTAGAAAACGGTTTGTACCGTGTATAAAATATACGGAAGGCCCATTAATCAAGTCCGTCTAGCCCGTGAAAGAAGATTCCGGAAGTTTCCAGAAGTCTTGTTGCCCAAATCTCTTGCACATCAAGTTTATATTAGAATTAGGGTAACATAAACATTATAAATACATGTATCCTAAACCCTAAAGAGATATGAAATTTTAGGTTAGCTAACCCGGAGAAAACTCTTGTATCCTACAATCAATAAAATATTTCTCTGTTCCTCCGTGGATGTAGGCAACACTTGCTCAACCACGTTAAATCTTTGTCTTCTTATTTGTTTTCAATTCTATTTCTAGCCCTAATTTTACATCAACATCATCAATTTCATCGTGTTTAATGCCTAAAAGTAATTTTGGGTACAAACATTGGCGTCGACCCAAGGGGATTCGAGAAAAGAGATCGTGTTTTTCCCGAATCGAGATTATGGCAAGAGTAAGACAGACTGCACGAAAGATCGTTTCTGCTTGCAATCCTAGACACTCAGTCCAATCAGCACCTGCAGTGCCTACCAGAAACAGACAGGGTCGAGATCGTGGTCGTGACAGAACCCCAGATCGTGGTCGGGATCGAGGTCGTGTTCGTGACAGAACCCCAGATCTGAATAATCGGAGAAGCGAAAAACGACCGAATATCGAAGATGAAGGAATGTATGTTGACTCCATACCTGAGGGAGAAAACCCACAAGTTCGAGCAGACAGACGGCTTGTATTCGGTTGCCCGTCAAGGAGGAATAGCGATCGACATGATCTGCGTGATGGACGAACCGCGACTCCTAGTACGAAGGAAGAACTGTTGAGCCGTCAGCTGAACGAGGTGGAGAAAGAGAACGCTCTCCTGAGATTAGAACGTGAGAACCAGTCTCGACCAAGGACTGTTAATCTGAACAACCAGAAGGGTCGGTCTGTATTTGAGCGTCTTGGAAGTCGATTTAGCCCGCGAGATGCATACCAAAACAGAGAAATGATCGATCTAGATAGACAAGAGAAAAATATGTTGGTCACTAGAGATCTACATAAATGAAGGCGTGTACGAGACCGGCGGGCAGGAACCCAAGCACGACCAACTACAACTCAGCAGAGTACGGCCAGAACCACTGCCCGCTCAAAACGCCTCAGGAATGACGAAGATGAATTTCGAGATCAACACGATGAGAGAGAATTTTCGGGTGATTACTATGCTCGTTCGGAGCAAGGCAGAGTTGGAAGAGAGTCTACTGGACCCCAAAGGAAAAGAATGAGATCTAAAGTTGATATTCCAGAGGATCAGGACTATGAGATGGAAGACAGTGCCTTTGATGGCGATGTAAACGCAATAACGGATGCTCACCTCTGCAAGATGATCGAGAAAGTAATGTCGAAAAAGCGCTCCAGAGATGAAAGGATAGACAGGTTGCATCGATCCACATGAGCTCCCTTTAAACTGAATATCAGAGAATTCCGGCCGCCAATGAATTTTCAAGTTCCCAAGCTGCCAGAATTAGATGATAAAACAGATGATCTAGATCAGCATGTTTTACACTATGAAACTGCCATGACTTTGTGGCAGTACATCGATGAGTTGATGTGCAAGACGTTTCCACAGTCACTGACTGGTGGAGGAATAACATGGTTCAATCAGCTCCGGGCACAGTCGATCGGGACTTACCACGAGATGGTTGACGAATTCTGCTCTCACTATAAATACAATAGACGTGATCGGAAGGGATGCCATGCATTGTTCCTTCTGGTAATTCGGAAGGAGGGAAGCATCAGACAGTTTAATCAGCGCTTCAAGCAAGAGTTGGCCGATGTGGATGGTGCCAACGATCAAGTCATCATCGCAGCTTACAAACAGGCATACCAGTATGATCAAAGAGGTGTGTACGGTTCCTTGGTCAAGAGACCACCAAAAACTCTAAAAGAACTGTATGATCGAGAAGAAGAATACGCCCGAGTTGAGGATGATTCAAAAGATCGAGAAACAAGAGAAGTAAACCGATCATCCAATCATCCAAATGATGGGAAGAAGGACAAGTCGAAGAACCATTCGAGTGGGAAGCATAATGATCGAAGTGAAGTTCGAGAGAAAAACCATAGAGAACGAATGGAAACTGGATATCAGAAACATCATGATATGAAGTTAACACCATTGAACATATGGCTTACAGAGTTGTATGAGAAAATAAGCAAGGATTTGAGCCCCCCACGGACTTTGCCAGCGGAGACACATGATAAACGTGATAAAAGAAAATACTGCAATTATCATAAAGACATTGGTCATAAGACTGAGAATTATCGCTCCTTACAGATCGAAGTCCAGCGAATGATAGACGCTGGAAAGCTATAAGAGTACGTGAAAAAAGATTTTGGTAAAGGTTTGGGACAATTTGGTACAACACATGTGATTAATGCACATGTGATTAATGTCAGTCATGCCAGGATCCATTCAATGACCAGAAGGGCATCAGAAGATGAGACCAGGAGAAAGCTCAAGCAATTAAAGGAATGGTACGTGACAAATCACATCGATTTTGTCAGTGGAAATGGAGTAGAAATTCTGGAGATTGGATGCACAAAGATCGAGTTCTCTGAAGCAGACATGATAGGTGTATATGCTCCCCACAATGATGCTATCGTTATAATAGCTTGGATTGGCATGTTCCGTATACACCGTATTCTAGTGGATACGGGAAGCTCAGTAAGCGTGCTGTTTTCAGGAGTATATTCCTGTATGAATCTCTCACATGACTTGATCGAGGAGTACGAAAATCCAATTATCGACTTCAGTGGCGAAGTTACAAAGGCGATTAGGAAAGTAAAGATGACTATAACAGTGGATGACAAGTCCGTTCTAGGCAATTTCTTATTGTTGGATTGTAGAGCTCCCTATAATGCGATCGTAGGACGAGACTGGCTGCATGCGATCGGTGCAGTCACATCCTCGTATCATCAATGCCTGAAGTTTACTACCCCTGAAGGGGTCGTGAAGGTTAGAAGCGACCAGATGGCCGCCCACAAGTGTCACGGGAATGCTATGGATGGATACAGGAAATCAGAAGTTAGTGGGAATCATATCCTGCGAGTCGAACAAAAATAGCAATTATAGAATCCTCTCCCTCTAGAATCATATATGGGAGAGGATGCGGCTGAACCCCCAACAGTCGAGAAACTGATCGAGTTCCAAATTGGGGATGAGAAGCACAAAAACACGTTCGTAGGGGCAGATCTACCCTCGCACGAATGCGATGGTTTGATTACATTGTTAAGGGCAAACGTTGACGTTTTCGCATGGAGTTTTGCTGAAATGCCTGGGATAGATCCGAACTTAGCCTGCCACAGGCTAAATCGATGAGAAGTTCCATCCAGTTCGTCAGAAAATTAGGAATATGGCGCAAAGCAAAAAAGTTGGAGTTGCTGCATAAGTCGAAAAGCTGTTGGAAGAAGGCTTTATTCGACCAGTACAGTATCCTCACTGGCTGTCCAATGTCATACTCGTTCCAAAGAAGAATGGTAAAATTCGTGTTTGTATCGATTTTACTGATTTAAATAAAGCATGTCCGAGTGATCTGTACCCACTTCCGCTGATAAGAGATTTGTTGGATGCAACCTCAGGGTACGGGAGACTGTCATTCATGGACGGTTTTTCGGGGTATAACCAAATACCTTTTTTCGAGGAAGATCAAGAGCATACTGCGTTTGTGACTGACAAAGGAGTTTACTGCTATACTATAATGTCGTTCGGGCTAAAGAACGTAGGGGCGACCTACCAGCATTTGGTAGACCATATGTTCAAAGATTTGATTGGGAAGACGATGGAAGTATATATCGACGATATGGTAGTGAAATCTTAGCAAAAGGAGTTTCATTTTATCGATCTACAGAAGACGTTCGATATCTTGAGGCGATATCGTATGAAGATCCATCTAGCAAAATGTCCATTCGGGCTATCCTCGGGAAAGTTCCTTGGATACTTGATGACGCACAGAGGAATCGAGGAAAATCCGTAGAAAATCAGAGCCATCAGAGAGATGCCATCCCTAAGAACGAAGAAGGAGGTCCATAAGATAGCGGGACGATTAGCAGCTTTAAATCGTTTCATTTCACGCTCGTCGGATCGATTCAAACCATTCTTTGATGTTTTGAAGAAAGCAGTGAATTTTGGTTGGACGAATGAGTGCGAAAGAGCTTTCGATGAGATCAAGCAATATTTGTCAACTCCCCCAGTATTGGTGAGTCTAAAAAATGGACAACCTTTCGGAGTTTATCTGGCTGCAACAGAGAACGCTGTAAGTGCAGTGCTATTTGTTACAGATCCACATGAAAAGCATGTTTACTTCGTCAGTAAATCTTTGACGAATGTAGAAAACTGTTTGTACCGTGTATAAAATATACGGAAGGCCCATTAATCAAGTCCGTCTAGCCCGTGAAAGAAGATTCCAGAAGTTTCCAGAAGTCTTGTTGCCCAAGTCTCTTGCACATCAAGTTTATATCAGAATTAGGGTTACATAAACATTATAAATACATGTATCCTAAACCCTAAAGATATATGGAATTTTTATGTTAGCTAACCCGGAGAAAACTCTTGTATCCTACAATCAATAAAATATTTCTCTGTTCCTCCGTGGATGTAGGTAACACTTGCTGAACCACGTTAAATCTTTGTCTTCTTATTTGTTTTCAATTCTATTTCTATCCCTAATTTTACATCAACATCATCAATTTCATCGTGTTTAGTGCCTAAAAGTAATTTTGGGTACAAACAAAAACAACATAACGACCGTATCTTAATTATCATCTCTGAAACATTTAAATTTGTGAGCATATTAATAGCTAATTAGTTATTAACAAAAACATATAATCAGAATAAGATTCGTATTTTTAATAAGCCATTGATACACGTAATGAGTTCGGAATTGCAAACGTTGCGAATGAGTCGTGAAAATTCGTGATACATAGAAAATCGCGAATTTAATAACTAAGAACAAGAGTAGAGACTATGAGTCACATGACCTTAGGTTTCTTTGACCTTCTTTGACCGGACTTACTATTTAACACCAACCAAGCGAAAGCCTAAACATTCTTCATCGTTCCTTCCTCTCCAAATCTCTCTCTTAGGCCGCCACAGATCCAGGACCATAAAAATCATCAAATCCCACTATAGAAGACAAGATCAAAGTCTTCCTCATGTATCATCTTCTGGTAGTTGTTGTTCTACAAATGAGATGCAGAATAGTAAGTGGTTTTATATGGGAATTTGGTGGAGGAGGAAGAAAAAAAAAAGTACCCCTTGAGCATTATGATATCTCCTCTCAAAACCAAGTTTTCAGCTGCTAAGATAATTCCATATTTCTGCAATGCCTCTTCTTGAGGAAGTCTATCAAACGTAGACGACTACTGATGATGAAGGTCTAATATGGGAGTATGCGACAATATCACCATGTCTTGATTGATATTCTCTAACTCCATCAACCTCTTTTAAACCCAATAAATCAAATCATGTTACCTTAATTTAGATCATGTTACCTTATTTTGGTACATCCATTTTGTATTAATCTTATTATTTTTTTTATTTTTCTTACATCCATATTACATCATACGTTTCATGAATGAAAAACACAAAGAAGGTATTTTTCCTGGTTCAGATGGACGGGTAAATTTTTCACCTGGGTGAAATGGACGGGAGATTTTTTATTAGAAACAGACATAACTACCCTTTCTCTATAACATTACCATCGACGCTTTTCTTTTCTCTGCACCATCTCTCTTTCTCCTCCATCTGTGTTTCTCCATCACAACCATTGAAATCGGTTTCTGCACCTTCTTCTTACCAACAACTACATCAACAGTATCACCGTCGTTGTAAACATCATCAAAATCTGATCCAGTATCATCGTCTTTGTAGATGAAATTGGAGGCATCATCGTTGAAATTTGTTTCTCCGTCGTCTGCAAACAACAATACCAACTACAACATCAAAGATTTATAGCCTAATTAGGGTTTGGCCGTATTCAATTTCACAATATGTCTCTTAGAACCCGTAAGTTCCCAAACCCTAACTTTGTTTTGATTTTATTTTCAAAATCAAATGATTAATTTTTGAATTGGTTGAACTACATGGGTATAACTTGGTCATGTTTCTTCATTTTAGTATGAATAGGTGTGAGTTATGTATTTAAAGTACCTGGCGAATTTCTAATCCAGCTCTACTGAAAATTAGGTTTTTGTTGTAATGCATCTTTATTGGATAAAACTGGTTTGCATCTTGTTTTGTTGTATTGATGGTTAGTTGTATTGGATGAACCTGTATTTGAGGTAAGCTGGAATAGGTATCATCCTGTTTTTTTTTCTTCCATAAACATGGATGAAACATGTATCATCCTGTTTTGGATTTAGTTTAATTTTCTTTCATCAGAATTTACACTAGTATGAAACTCGTATCTTCTTTCTTTAGATGAACCTTGTATCATCCTGTTTTAGATTTGGCTGAATTGATTTCATCCATGTTTAAACTTACATGTGACTAGTATCATCCTGGTTGTTATTTTTTTCGTCGGAGTTTATACTAGTATGAAACTGGTATCATCGTGTTTGGATTTGGCTGAATTTGTTTTCATCCATATTTAAACTAGGATGAAAATGGTTTTATCAAGTTTTAAATTTGGTTGAATTCGTTTTCAGACATATTAAACTTGGAAGAAAATCAGTTTCATCCTACTTTAGATTGAGTAGAAGAATTTAGAAGAATTATAATTTATGTATACAATACTGGATGTATCAAGTTACATCCTATGTTGATTATATAGATATAAATAGGAATAACATAGCAACACTGGATGTATCCAGATACATCCTGAGTAATTTTTTAAATTTGGTTGAATTCGTTTTCATACATATTTAAACTCTGAAGAAAATCAGTTTCATCCTACTTTAGATTGAGTAGAAGAATTTGGAAGAACTACCATTGATGTATATAATACTAGATGTATCCAGTTACATCCTATGTTGATTACTGAGATTTAAATAGGAATAACATAGCAACACTGGATGTATCCAGATACATCCTGAGTAATTTTTTAAATTTGGTTGAATTCATTTTCATACATATTTAAACTTGGAAGAAAATTAGTTTCATCCTACTTTAGATTGAGTAGAAGAATTTGGAAGAACTACCATTGATATATATAATACTGGATGTATCCAGTTACATCCTATGTTGATTACTGAGATTTAAATAGGAATAACATAGGACAAGGTTCTGTTCTGCATCAGAATTTGATTTTTTATCTCAGCATCTCTTGTATTATTGATTTCATGTTGAATAAGCACTAAGAAAATATGTCCCTCAACCAGGTTGCATTTACTGGAAGCTCTACAACTATTTCTAAGGTGATGGCCTCTGTAGCTCAACTGGTCAAGGTATGTTATAATGACATAGTTTTAACAGTTGCTGGTTTAAGCGTCACTTTCCCAAAGAATGAAAAATTACACGGTTATAATCTATTATTCCATTGCTCTCTGCAATCCTCTTGTTTAATTATTTGTTTCAAGTAGTGGTCTTATAACAATGTAATGATGACATTTGCAGATTTATGCAGTTTCGATAACCATAAGGATTGTGCTTGGTTTTGTTCTTCTTACATTGATCTGGAAATATGATTTAAGGTCAATTAGGTGATGGCAGGGTTGGAAAGCTGCAGAATATGGTGATGAATGAATCTGGCAGGTTAATTGATTGTTGCAGTTGTGATAGGATGGTTAGAGCCGAGTCGAGGAATGCAGTGGTGGTTATTTGATATGAGATTGCATATTATGGATATGGTGCTAGTTGGAGTTTGAAAAGAACAAGTTGAAGGAGTTGTTGATGGAGTTATGAAACGAAGTTGCAACTGCAGGGTTGGATTGATTTTGGTTGTAGTTGAACCAAGAAGCTAAGATGGGTGTTTCTGAAATGCAAGAGAGTATTAGATGTATGCTTTAGGTGATTACAGGGAAGTGTTTACATGGTCGGCTATGCAGAGTTGTAGCTGAGATTGGAGGTAGCTGTTTAGTGAGATAATGGTGCAAGAAGTATGAGTTGTGGAGCTGCAGGAAATGGTGCTATGTAGGCAAGTGAGTTTGAGATGAAATTAATGGCTATGGGTTGCATGAAGCACAGTGGCTTGTGGCAGAGCTGGTGTTGCTTGCAATGTATGAAAAAGTTGAGCTGTTGGAGTTGAGTTTACCTTGGAATCTAATCCAAAAAGTTGCAAGTCTTCCTATTCTCCAGGTGTTGGTGGAGGTGGTGGCGATGGTGGTGATAGTGGTGGCAGCGATGCAGGCAATGATGGTAGTACTATAGGCGGCAGTGATATCGTTAATGACAGTGATAGTGGCGGTAACTACAGGATTGTTCAGGATGAACTTGGTTTCATCCTGAGAAAGCATATGTTTAGTCGGATGGATATTGTACAGGAAAAGTATTTTTGTCAGTTAGAGATATACGAACTTGTTTAGGGATGTTTTTGTCAATTACAATTATACTTTTCTAATATTTCTGGGTGGAATATGCAAAATGGATAATTGAACATTATTTTTTTGATTCATGTCCATATAAAAAGTATCAAAATGTACAAGTCTTTTTCACCCAGGAATTGTTGATTTTGGTGTTTTTAACCAATTTTGTGAAGAAAAAAAGCTTGACAACGGCAGAACTTCTCCATTCTTTAATGGTAATCGGAACAAATGATTAAACTTGCAGATTCCATTCTTTTGCGTGATGTGAAATTGAATCTTCAATAAGCCCAAAGATAGCAGCATTCCAATATGTATTGGATGGGCACCACATTACTTGCTAGCTTGCAGCAGAATAACAATTTGGATAGACCCTATATAATGACCAGGCATACAAACTGAAACAAAACCAATGTTATTTAGTAACTCTCAGCCAACAATAGATGCATACATGATTTTGTGTCAACAAATTGAGATTAAAAATTTGATTCTAAAGACAACGAACAGAGAATGCAAATTAAGAAATTTAATTTCAACAACAAACTTAGATTTAATTATAAAAAAAAAAGTTTACATAATACGATTCGGTTTTCTTGAATGGTATTTATCTTTCATGCTTGTCTCCTCCAGAAATCTTCTCAAACCCATCCACAAATTCTGAACTTCTTCATTATTATTTTTTTCCGTTTTCTTCTTGATGTTTTAACTTCATTGACTTTTTCCTTTTATTCTTTGGTTGAATATCAGGAAAACTACAAAAGATGATATGTATTGAAGATTTTACAACCTTGAGAGGAAAAGTCATAGTGAGGAGACTTCTATTGCTGAAGATAATGCTCTGTTAATTGAACCATCTTCTGCAATGATTTTGTTGCTGCAGAGATGTATTTTAGTGATAATCATATCATATGATGAAGAAGGAGGCGCTTTTGTTTTCAGAAGAGAGGGAGGCGCAAATAAGGAGGAGGATACTACTAAGGTTTGCATATCTGCCCGTTGATGTTAGGGCTCACTTTGGTATCATTCATTTTAGGGTTCACTTTGTTATAATTTGATATAACGGCTGATCATGTGGTGGACTGAACACAAGTGCTGACCTGAATATGTTTTACTGACCGCAAGTGCTGTAATGTGTGACTGATACGTGTCAAGGATTTTAAAGGGTGTCCTCTTCATGTTGAGTAAATTTTTGGTACGATATTTTCCAGATTGTTAGATTTTGCACCAATCCTTCACAATGTTGATAAAATATAAATGACCATATTTGACATTCAAACTGGTGAGCAAATACTCCATATTTGATTTTGCACCAATCCTTCACAATAACAGCTACGTAGTTGTTACACTAAAAAATCAGAATAAGATTAGTATTATGAGTAAACGCAGTACCAAGATTACAAATTTCACCACAAAGATACAACCGCACAAACAAACCACAATCTTCTCCGTTTGGATTGATGCGTTCGACATACTTGATGTTTTTGAGAGGAAAATTCATAATGGAATAACTTTAATTTCAACAACAAATGCAGATTTAATCATTCATCATTCAAAAGAAAAAAAAAACAATTTTAAAAGATTGAATTGTACTTTATTTCTTCTTCTTCTTCTTCTTTTCTTTTTGTTTTCTATGTAGGAAAGAAAGAGATGCAGATTTAAAAAATTCAAAACATCTTTACAATCATGGTTGTTTAACTTATCTGTTTTCTGTTCTTTCGTATATTCATCAGAACATATTTACAATCATGATAACCTTTAGATTTTACAACCTTGAGAGGAAAAATCATAGTGCGAAAATGATGTTTTTGTTGCTCTGTTGAACCATCTTCATCCATGATTTGTTGCTGCTGACATGAATTTCAATGATAATTATATCATATGATGAAGATGGAGCTACTCTAGTGACCCAAACATACTTGCATAGATTCCTGTCAATTCTTAGTCCTTGGCACAAACGGTAGATTCATTGAATTATATGTGCATCTATTTGCGGTATTACTCTTAAGAATACAAGTTTGACTTAAATTTGACGAAGAAATCACAAATGAAACTAACTGAAAAACAAAAAGGAAAGGGAATAAGTTTTGACTTTAAAAAAGTGCAAGGAAAGGAAATAAGTTTCAACAATAAATTATTCTAGCTGTTTCAGGTTTCATAGTTTTCTAAAACCAAATTAAAATGACTATAATCATCACCAAAGGGCATCTTAACGAAATTCAATCAACATGTCCCCAATTTTTACCTACACTACTAAGGATGGTCGACTTTACTAAGATCACACCTTTGATTGACACATTCCCCTACCTAATATAATTGGCATCTAACTCCTTCAAAATTCCCCACGTAGGTCACGTCGGTAATAGAATTATCTTCTCTTTCAACTGTTAGATCAAACAACAAAATTAAAAATCAAGGGTAATAGATTAAACCCTAAACTGATCATGGGAAAAATCTAGCCCTCATAAGTAGTAGCATAGTTTTCTTCGAAGGTCATCAAACCTGTGGCTGCCTCGTCCATCTGTGTAAAACACTGGAGAAAAAAAGAAAGAAGGAAGAGAATCATGGGAGAAGCAAGTGGTGGTGGTTCAATACCATCATCGCCAACAACAACAAGCATTATAATTTCTCTTCTCAAATAATGAAGATACTATTATTTGATTTCTCTTTTCTCGAAGAGATGTTTCCATCCTATACTTTAGCAGAAGTATTCAAAAATTTCAGTGCATGGTTGTCAATATTGACTAAAAATTCTCTATGTATCAATTATGTATGCCACTTCTTGAGAGCCTGGACAAGAGCAAGTAACTCCAGTTCATAGGTAGACCACTTTTCTTGTACATTTGAATTCTTTTCACTATGATATGCTACTGGATGACCTTCTTGTGATAAAACGGCGCCAATTCCAATAATGGAAGCATCGCAATCTATCTCAAAAGGCTTGTCGAAATTTGGTAAAACAAGAATTGGTGCAGTACAAAGCTTTTCTTTCAGAGCATTAAAGCTTTGCCTCCAGAAACTAGATGAAGAAAGAAAAGAATACTTTTTTACGCTATATCCTTAATTTATTTGTTCCCATAAATTATACTTTCTAATGATCTGGTTTGTATCCTTAAAAAAATTATATTTGTTTGGTCCTGTTGACTTGGTTCAATTATTCTTAAGTCTTTTTTAAAAATATATTTTTAGTTTGGTCTAAAAAATAATCATTTGGTCCTAGGGTAAACAAATAAAAAGCTTATAGATATCTTTTGAACAAAAAATAATAAAAATAAATTTTATATATTGGGAAAGCTATCGACGAGATCTATTCAGCGAACATTGTTGCTATAAGCTTTTAATTTTTATCTTATTCTTTAGCTAAAAATCAACTATCATACGAGGTTATTCTACAAAATAAACTACTTGAAGGACCAACCATCTATGAAGCACGTACTGCAGATACAAGGATACTGATACGGGGATTCGTCAATTTCAAAAAAATGAGCATACGAGAAACGTAGGGATACATTTATTTATTAAAAATAATCAGTTTAATTATAATTCATTTTAATCACTTTAAAAAAAATGCTAAATACGGTCTGGAATACTACAAAAAAAGAATTGATAAAAGCTATATCTAGCATCTCTCTTACCCATCAATAATCAATATTGTCTGCAGCAAAGAGAATCGTTTCTAGTTCTGGTTCGTCAAATGAAAGATTTTCAACTTGAAGTTCTGCCACACCATCTAGTGAATCAAATGCATCGCCACTAATATCTTACATTCTACAAGTCTTCTTTTCCGTTGAAGTTGAAGACTTGCCGAAACGATATTTTTGACTTCTGTAAATAATGGATAATGAGTAAAATGTTAGGGTTAGATATTCATTTACTACTTCTATTGAATAATTTTTATAAACACAAATATATCAATAACTATTTACTATATTTTGTATATAAAAATATATTAAATTTTATATGTATTTTTTCTGCAGCTACACTAATTTTTTATTTTTTTTTACATGAAGTTGACCGGAAGTCTAGCCACTAGCTGGGCACCGACCCCTTTTTGAATGACCAACCTTATTCAATGGAAAAGGAAATTTCCAATTTTGACGTTTGTGTCATGGCTAGCAATATAGTACTTCATTCTTTTCAAAAAGTCTATAATATTGTCCCCGAGTTCACCCAACGTTGAAAAAGATAATGCGGCGAAACCATATCCATGAACCCTGCATTTATCAAAATACTTGGTACGTTTCCGAGCTACAACATTGGACACAGCAAGCCTTGGTGTAAATGCATGTAAACCACCACCTATAAAAGGAGAAACCACAGTAACATCCAAACATACATCAAGACCATTATCCCAATTGTATTCTAAAATATCTGCTGGCCTGAGTTCCCCACCATCATGCGAAAGGAAACCTAGAGCGACTTCCTTTCTTGCTGGTATTCCTGCACGAAAACACATATCAGCTAGTGTATCTCAAGCGAGATCATGTCGAAATTTAAGACCAACATCATGTGAGCAATGTAAGACATGATCCCCATAGATATCCATCTCTTTATGGCAACAAGGAAATCGGCTGCCTTCTAAGAAAAGGGGGATACCTAGCCTGTAACAAAGGACTGAACGAAATTGACTAGCCCTAATTTTTTGGTTTAACCCATATACAGGGACAGCTAGCAAATAGTCTTGAGCGTGCTGGATTTTGTTGCACTGTCAGAGGATTGCATCATGTTGAGACATGGGGTATCGAGTTGATATCTTCTTCTTAACCGCATCAAAGTATGAGACCGCCAGAGATCTCATTGGAAGGGGGGCAGTATCATCATGCCACATACCTGTATGTAGGAATCCACAGCCTGTTGATAACCAATGCTACGACCACTGATATTGGAGTTACACAGAATTGTGTTTTGTAAAAACTGAGTTTGCATACAGGAAGCTAAGTAGCAGTAGTGTTTAGTATCCGACATGGTGTAGATACCTAAACCTCCGTCTTTGATAGGCAAGGAGACAAATTAAGCATTATTGCATATATCGCAAGTAAGGCGATGGTGACGAGATGATCCACTCGCACGATCCAAGGTGAAACTGGTGGAGCCTTGTCTGGAGGCCTAGACGAGATGGAGCCCGGTGAAACTATGCGCAACGGTGTACTCCCAGAAGAGGGACAACCCGATAGCCAATATCGGGAGGGGTTAACTGATAACTCTAGCTCTGACAAATAGGGAATCCCTTTGAAAGACAGAATGATATCCATTTAACTCAACCAGGAGGGTTCAATCGTTTGCCAAGGCAAATAGTAAACAATGAGGAGAAGAAAGGCGAACCTTCTAACCTCGGCGATACCGATGCTACTATCGCAGCCATCCTAAAATCTCAAGAAGCGCAGGATGAGAGAATGAAAAAATTAGAAAGACGTAACAGGAGGCTAGAACGGAGAAACCGCAGGCTGAAACGCAAAATGAAGAAAAAGGTGCCACTCACTACCATATAGGATACCCCCGAGGAGGAGAATCCTTTTGAGAGCTTACATGACAATGAGCGAGTGCATATCCCTGACACCTCGAACAAGGAAACAAGAGAGCGCTTTCCAAAGGGAAGCCGAGAAGTCCTAAACGAGGAAGAAAGTCCGTCCGAGGGACCATCCGATGTCGATCCCAAGCATAGACGAGAAAAGAAAAAGGAGGACGGAGTAAAAACCAACTGCATGGACGAGAACCACGCAGTCATAGACCCCAAGCGAGGGGAGACTTCAAAGTCAACTCGCTTTAAAATAGTGACGTACGCCGAGCAATCGGACAAGGATTCAGGGCGATCAAGATATCGCCGGCCAGAAATTTCCTACTCGCCCGAAAGAGCACAAGGACGAAGGAAGAAGGACGAAACGAGGCACAATGACGACCAATTACAAGCCCGACTCTGTCAACTCGAAGCTATGTGTAGAGAGGCTACAGGAAAACAAGAAGGCAAAAAGTTGAAGGAAGTACTGCAAGAGGCTGGACAGTCTCCCTTATCGTAGGGTCTACAAGCCCAACCATTTCCAAGGAAATGCTCGCTCCCTACGTTTGAAACTCCCTTCAATGGGACCGGCGATGTAATTGAACATCTCAGATCCTACCGTATGACGCTGACGCAGTGGAGTCACTACGAGGTAGTGATGTGTAGGTTCTTTCCAGCCAGTCTAAAAGACGAGGCCCTAATGTGGTTCAATAACCTGCCTAAGGCATCGGTTAAGTCGTTTGACCATCTATCCGAGTTATTCTTAGAAACATACATACATAACAGCCGAGTCAAACCTGAAATTTACATGCTGTTCCAGTTAGCCGGGGGACCGAACGAGTCACTCCGCTCTCTGGTAACTCGTTGGAGAAAATTATTTGCCGAGATAGGAAGAGTCCCAGAGGCCTACGCCATCTTCGGCTTCAAAAATAGTCTAATAATGACGGACCCCATATTTGTACGCATGTACGAGACCATGCCACACAATCTAGGGAAACTGAGAGAGATCCAAGAGGATTACATATCCCTTGAAGAACTCTAAGACGGTACTTATGACAAATTGGTAAAAGGAACCAATAGAGGAGCAAATGTGGTAGAACCACAGAACCCTCAAACGCCATCCCGAGGAGCATGGCGATCCAACAACGGATCTACCCAGTTTGATAAACATCAAAGTGGAGGATGGAAAGGGCGAGACCAAGCCTAACAAAATAAGGGAAAGTTCGTAAACCCAGTCTACACGAAACTAAACACACCTATATCCGAGATCTTCAAGAAGATCGATGGGAAATATAAGATCACATACCCATGGAATAGAGGACAGCAGCCCGAGCACGCTAAGAATTGAACAAACTTCTACGAGTTCAACCAAATCTATAGCCACAAGACAGACTCATGCAGGGATCTGAAGAAGATGGTGCAAGACATGATTGACAAAGGGAAACTCAAGGAGTACATCGCACAGCCAGCGATCCAACCAATGACGGGAACACCAGTACATCGCGTAGAAATGCCACGCGAGGCACAATACTTGGGATGCAATACGATATCGCACTCAGCTATCATGGCTCCCACACCTGAAGGAAATATTATGGGACGAATCCACAAGCGAAACTTCGAAGGTGACGAAGTATTCAGTGTGGCAAAATAACCTCCTATGCAGGAGTGGATGAAAATACCTATCATTTTTTCAGCCTCGGAGGCACCAGATGAAGGACGAAACCACAACGATCCATTAGTGGTTACGATGGCTATCGCACTGCCTGAGCAGGAGGGCGAGGAAGAAAATCCTTAGGTATTGCCATGGGCCATGCCTAAAATACTAATAGATGGAGGAAGTTCTGTCGAAATCTTGTTTTATGAAACATTCAAGCAAATGGGTCTTAGAGACGAATGCCTGATCCCTTCTACTTATAACATATTTGGCTTCAATGGATCATCGACCCGCCAAAGAGGCAAAGTCACCTTAGAAATTCGAGTAGGAAAAATCCTCACTCTAACTACTTTCTGTGTAGTAGATGTACTTTCACCCTACACAGCCATTGTCGGGCGATCCTGGGTCCATGGAATCAAAGGAGTTGCCTCGACCTACTATCAGAGACTAAGGTTTCCAACACCTGATGGGATCGCAGAGATCGTTGGAGACTCAGGCGAAGCTGAGTACTGTTACAACATGGACGTACAGAATGACGAGAACAGGGTAAAATACCCAAAAGCAAAGGAGAAAAGTGCCAAGAATGCTAAAAGCCGGGATGATATCAATGCTTATGTAGCAGTGACAAGAAAAGCGAGACACTCAAACAATGTCCCAACCTCGGACTTATCCAAGGAGCTATTATAGCAACTACAGGACCTCTCCGATGATGAAGAGCTCAAGATAAACTTCTCGGCCTCAGGACCCACGAAGGAAATAAACATCAGAACAACCGAAAATCTGGGAATGGCTAAGATTGGAACTCTTCTCGATAGAGAGGAAGAACAAAAGCTCGTACGAGCATCAAAAGAATACTCCGATGCCTCTACCAGACACATGGGAGATATGCCTGGGATAGATCCATAAGTCTGTCAAGACCACTTGAAAAATGATCCAAAGCACAAGCCTATGAGGCAAAAGATGCGAAAGGTGACACCGGAGTATCGCAAGGCGATTCAAAATGAACTAAAGAAAACGAAGGCATCAGAAGTCGTCCGAGGAGAACAAATACTCAACATGGTGATAATACCGAAGAAAAATGAAGGAGTACGACTTTGCATTAATAGGGCTTGTCCAAAGGACAGCTTTCCGATTCCCGATATCGATCAGCTTGTGGAAGCCACATCTGAATACGGACTACTGTCCCTAATGGACGGATATAACCGAATCTCACTCGGTGAGAAAAATCAGGAGTGTAATGCCTTCTCCACTACCTGAAGTCTATACAGTTACCCTAATGAAGCTATCGCTGACATGATCAGGATGAAGCTAGATGGACACGGGACTAGCCGATGTGAACAATTACGCAATGTACTATGGGCCTATCGGACCACACGAGGAGGATCAACAAGGACGGCCCCCTTCGTTCTCACATATGGTATAAAAGCAATCATACCAACTAAAGCGATACTCGCTGAGATAGACAACCTCGAGGAAAACCGAGAAATAGTTCTCCACAGAATGCAAAAATACCATTGGAGGACAGCCCGAGAATACAATGAACATGTTCATCATAGGAAATTTATCCCAGGTGACAAAGTCTGGCATGAGATCCCGCCATACTAGCGCGAGGCAGGAAAATTTGCTCCCATCAGGGAAGGACCACTAACAGTCATCGCCAAGGAAGGCGATGGAGCATACAGATTGCTCAAACCCAAGTGGGAAGAACTAGAACTCCCCCGGAATATCAAATACCTCAAGCAATACAATGCTTAAACAACTTATTGCTTAGGAAGACAAATTATGAGAATGGGACTCGAATCCCTACGTGCAAATAGTCATGGTACCTTACCAAAATGTACTAAGGGCTTGTAAACCCTCTTTTGAGAATACTAAAATTAATCATTTTGCGTGATCATTTCATTTACTTTGATTTTTGTTAGTTTATTTTTTCTCTCGCAATTTTTTGCTTTAATTTTTCACTTTATCTTTTCTTGCATTTGCATATAGCATAATCATATCACATTTGCATTACAACAAAAGCCCATCAAGATCATGGCACAGTACTAGCCACACCTTCCATTTTACAATGAATGATGCGGGTAAAATACCTAAGCTGCCCGAGACGGACACAGACCTAAGGCAATGCCATCTAGCCGAATGAAGCAAGATGAAGCGGGGGACACCCTAAGCTACCTAAGACGGGAACAGACCTAAGGTAATGCAATTACGATGACGGAATCGGATGATGTCCTTCCATAACAGGAGATATCCAGAATCAAGGTACTTACCTCTGGCTAAGGCAAGAATCACTTGACCGAGATATTGCCCTACAAACAATGGTTAATAAACAAGTGACTCACACAACTGATCACTTAACCCTGGGGCAAGTGTAACCTAAACATGACACTATTAAAAAACCAATCCCATAAAGGCACCAGACCAACACCGTAAGAGATGCCCTATCCAATTAAGGAACTGATCACTCCTTGGCTTTGTCACCCATGGTTGGACCATTAGCATGCACAAAACCCCCTGGGAGCCACAAAAATACACACATCATGTGATGTAATTCAACTAAGGAAATTATCATCCATATGAACAACTACTTAAAAAGAAAGTATCATTGCCTCCCACATATGAGGATTTATCAAAGTATATGTAGCAAAATAATGCCTCCAACACAGAAAAGGACTCGATTAGCATACTGACCAGTCAAACCAATTACACATTGCCTCGCAAGGAGCACGAGGACTTACCAAATAATTTCTTCTTAAACATTACCTCAAAAACAACACGAGGTTTAAACACAAAAAGGAGAAAGCAAGAAGTTCTTAGAAAAGCAAAGTTCATATGAGCAAAAGAACTGACGGACTTAAACCTTCCCGTCGCCAGGTGCACCTTGCTCAATATCCACTCAATCCTCGCCCTCGACAGTTTCAGGAGCAACTTGCTCGGACTCGGGCTCAACAGGCGGAGGTGGATCCACAACATTGGCAGCAGCAGAGACCCTTTGATGCTCACGAAGGACGGTGGTTCTGCAGGCATTTGTTATCATACGTTTATGCTCAGCATGAAGATTGCTCAACTTTTGATTCTTATCAGCACGCTCGGCCTCTAGCTCTTCCTCATGGTGGCTCACCAATTCATTGAGATTTTTGTCAAGACTTTTTTTTCCATCTTTACTTCCTCCAACTGCCTCTCCAACTCCGAATTACGCTTACGAGCCTCTTCACGAGAGATAAATGGAGAGAGTCAGTGTAACAGAAATTACTCATAAAAGCATAAGGTGAATAAAAATCAAAAGCCGCTAATAGACAACCTTCATGTTCAATTAAAACAAAAGATAAGGTCTATTCCACTTGGGCCTTTTGATTATCTAAAGCACTAATCTGCGCTTCAATAGGGATTTTGCAGCATCGCCAGCTGGGCACGATAACATGTGTCTATCACGCTCCTTTTCAAGATGGACAAAATCTCGCTTGAGACGCACTAACTCTTTTCTGTCATCCTCTGCCTGCGCTAGCAGGAGCATATAGTCCGATTACCATTCAATCAGCCCATCCTTTTGAGTTCGGAGGATCTTGATCTCATCCGAACGAGCTACAACTACCTGCTTAGCTTTATCTAATATTGCACGAAGCTCAACGATGTGATCTCGATGAACATCCACATCCTTCTGAAGTTGTGCATTCTCATGTTTTAAGGAATCAATCTTGCACTGGCGAGAGCTCATATCGAACCTCAAATTGCACAGTTCCCTAGCATGCCTATGACCGATATTATCTACGTTCTCCTCCAAACGTTTGACGGTGGCTACCAATAGATGGGACTAATTCAGAACTCTAGAACCTACTATGTAGATCAAAACTTAGACAAAGGAAAAAAATAAATACCTTCCAGCTCTTTTTTATCTTGACGAAAGGACAAAGCCTCTTGCTTGGATATCTCCACAGCAAGACACAGATTCTAATTCTCGTGCTCAACATCTCTAGCTCGCTTCCTAGCAACACAAGTCTCGGACAGCATACCAACCCTCAGATTGTTGCTCTAGTAAATCAGACAACATCACCAGTTAGAAACACTTTAACTGAGGTAATAATAATTAGTATACTATTGAAAGTATAGTCAAATACATACCGCCTGCATAAGATGATGCTGAGCGGATTTAGGCAAAGAAGTTAAAATACGAGCTTGATCATCCTCGCTCAGCCGAGCATACTGATCCAAGCATAACATCTTCATCACCTGGGATCCACCACCAAAGACGGTGGAAGACGAACTAGAAGGAGCCGATGGAGCAGAAGGAAAACCACCAGCAAAAGTACTTGGTACGCCAGTACCAACAACGCTACCAACCCGAGCAACTACATCGGGAATAAAACCCTTATCAGCGAGGTTACTCGCCTGGGGCATCCCCACCTCTGATATAATGATAGTGCCGTCGAGATTGGCAACCTCATCCAACTATGCGTCAATATCACCACAAAATCCTTCACCAAGGTCCACTATCTCATTCTCTCCAAACAACGCACCAATATCCACTTCCAATGCATGTTCTGCAACCTCCACAGGAGCAGTAGATTGCCCAGAACCATCAACGACTCTTCTCCTCTGCTCAAACAATACAACATCATCAGATTCTAAGGAATAAAACAGGGGCAAGGTATATATATGTTAAAACATTAAGACTGTATTTTCTACCTTAGCATCCTCAATAGCTCGGGCAGTTTGTGAAGAACATCTATGTGAAGGAACCCATTTAAGAAACCATGGCTTATAATCCAGCAGATGATTGTGCATCTCGGGAATCCCAGGAAGTACATCGCCAGCCTCATTCCAACCATAGATGTAAGGCCCCACAATGCGTAGAGGAGCTACGTACCACTTGGGATCATGATTCTTGCGAAGCGTAAGTTGGCTGGGGTTGGGAGGATCCAAATCGGACAAAAGAGGGGGACCTCGGATCGGTTTCCGAGACCTATAAAGTCCAACTCCAACGCCCTCAAATGTATCGGACTGTTGGCACCAATAGTTTTCCACGAAGTTCGCAGGCGTATACACTTTTTTGCTCGGGGATGAACTCGTTCAACTCGTGCTCAGTGACTTTTCCTTGGCTTCGCCGAGAACATTCTTGCGCGATCCTATAGAAATTACCATTGGGATGAAATATAGCTCGCTGAGGATTAAGCATAGTAAGTACCTCGTAATGAAAAGAATCTAGTGGACAATACATCGGAAGGTGAAGTCCAGCATCGAGCTAACCCGCCACCACAATAATCTCGTTGGGACCACAGGTATTATCCTCAAAGAGTTTTTTTGTCAAGACGCTGGCTTGACCCTCCGGGGTAGCGAAAGTAGCTTGAAATCTTTGAATACGATGCTTAGTCTTTATCATCTCCAAGAAATCAGCATCATACATGCTGGAAGAACGGCCGGTGCTCGAAGCCCTCATCGGTCTCTTATCAGCACTACAAAGGATAAACAAAAAAGGGGGGGGGATCATAACTTACGCCGGATAAAACCGACGGAAAATAATAAAAGGCGGAGACGATAATGGCGATCCCCGAAGAAACTTCACAGTTGAAAAGCAATGGCAAGAACCATTGACTAGAGCAATCATGATAACTATGAAGAAACTTCACAGTTAAAAATAATGGTGTAAACCACCGAAGAAAATAAAAAGAAGAAAAAATAAAAGAGGCCATACCATCTTGAAGGTCGAGATGGAGAACTTCTCCTAGACATAATGAACTTCTTTATAGGAGACAAGAAGTTAAGAAGGAACAGCAAAAGACAGAGGAAAGAAAGAATGAAAAAGTTCTGAATTCTGAAAACAGAAAATAAAGAAATCATTCTCTTCTCCCAAAAGATTTTATAAGAAACCAATGGACTATCAACCGGCGCCTCAAGTCTAACAGGTAAAAGCGCTCTAAAAGTGCAGATGTGGCGGAAATCTCGGACGTGGCGATAAAGACAGGACGGTTACAAAGTTTTCATCCCATCATTACCTTGGCAAGTTGCAAAGAAAATGAGCAAAATGTGAGGGTAAAATACCCGATGGCCACGTGTCAACATCCCAAGGGATGATCTCATGATAAGATGATAAGGTGGAAACATCGAATCATACTCTATAAAGAAGATTTCGTCTGAATCGAGACACCTGCTACAAACATTACATGAATGACGCGTGTAAGGAGTGGTCTCATCAATTCAGACGGTCAAGTCTAAAAAGAAGGACTGCATTTAATGAAGGATCAGAAGAGATGTGGGCGAATCTATATCGTATCAGAAGGCTCGGGACATCTATATTATAACCCAGAGGTTATACAACACGAGGTTCTCCAAGGAATACCTACACGGTGACAAACAGGGAGAGATAACTCGTAGGGAGAACCAAGGAGACCATCACGAGGGATAGTACAGATCTCGTCCGAAGTATCGAGGAGGTGTACGATAGCTCCACCAGCTCGGCGAGACCAGGCGTTCACGAGTCTAATTCTCCTATAAATAACAGTCCATGTAGAAGGAGACGGACATGTAATTTTAGGTGGTCTTTCTACAGAGAATTCCTGAGAGGGATCTATAGAAAGAGAAAGCTAGAAATCTAAGTGATATTTGTGACTCTTTCAAGGGTATGACCCTTATCAATAAAGAAAATATCTTCTTTCCCGTGGACATAGGTCTTCATGGACGAACCACGTTATATGCTTGTGTTAATCTTTACTTTCATGTTCTTTACATTATGTTTGTCTTTGAATCTTGAATGTTAGTAGCTTTATAGCCTTTAGATCTACTTAGGTGTAGTCATCAGAAAAGATGCAACTACGCAACTACATACACGAAAGCAGTTAACAACCTGCATCATCATATCAATTAAAATCCTTTATTATGTATGGAGCTAAACATTCTGGCATAAATAAATGTGACCCATACCAAGATGAAATCAGGAGTCAATGAAGGACGACCGCTCCCCTCCGATGACGGAAATTAAAGGAACCATTATCCATACATAATAAATGGTGACCGCCGTCCACACTATTTGTTGCACCAACAGCAATCCACGAATGGGGCATCAAAGAAATGCTACTCTCGAAACCGTAACACCGAAACTCGAAGTGAAACAGACAACAGTCGCAGAACCGCTATGAGCGAAGAGGGTCGTCACCCTACAATGGTGGATGGAGCTTAAATTTCTTATCTCACTTTCGTCGTATTCACAGCAAAATGAAAAGTCAAGACGATGACGAACAAACCACCATTTATGCATGAACAATTAGTTATGTACTAAATTCCAGGAGCATCTCATAACGAAGAGCTCTGTACACTAATTAATTTAACAAGACCAAGTAATCGTTAACATAGCAATTCAGCTCCAGAGGCGAAGTCCATGTTACAACCAGAGTAACCATAGCTCGTTCTTACCAATAAAGGTGAAACTCACACATAAAATCATGCCCAGAGCTACATCGCTCAGCAATCCAAGGCGTCCCCACGAGAAGGCCAAACTATGAAGTAACTACTACCACCATCAGCAAAAAGCTGGGTACTGACGATCACAAGTCAGTATACATATTGATGTCACAATAATACGACATATTTGAGGTCTCACAGAAGCCTGACGAGCATGACACTTGTAAATTAAACCACAATGATGTACAAATGGGTAGCCAAAAAGAAACATCTCTACCATGAGACGCGAGAGCCTCTTACCATTCTAACAAGAATGATGAAAATCGGAGGATACATCCCTTCAAGAGCATCAAATAATGGTATCATTCAGAGGATACATTCCTTAAACACCATTAAATATGGAGTATACAAATTGTTAAAGCCCAATGTGGAGAAATTAGCACGTTCAAGGAACATTCCTCAAAAAATATCACCCTTGATATGATCATGGGATAAAAGAGGCCACGAAGCCGAACTAGCAAAAGGCTATATGCCTTGAATGGGATTCTGTTTGGAACTATAACATGAACATTTCTTTGGAACATTTTATTTTTGTTTGTTTTAATTTTTTCTTTTGAATTTTTTCGAATTTAAGATTTATTTTTGTTTCGTTTATCTGTTGCTTTTTGCATTGCATATAGTTAGAAAATCTGGATTCCAAACAATATTCCTCTAAAAGCCCATCAAGTATGGCATTCAGCCGATAAAACATATTCTCGATAGACCATCAATCATGGTATGGTGCTAGCCACACTTTCCATTCTACATAGAATGATGAGGGAAAAACCCAAGCTTCCTAAGACGGACAAACAAACCTAGGGCAATGCCATCTGACCTCATGAAGTGAGATGAAGCGGGGGACACCCTAAGCTACCTGAGACGGAACCAGATCTAAGGTAATGCCATCACGACCACAACTCGGATGATGTCCTAACATACAGGAGGTATCAAGAACTAAAGAACTCACCTTTGGCTAGGGCGAGAATCATTCGGCCGAGATATCACCCAACAAAATTTGGTCGCAAGACGTGACTCAAACATCTTATCACAGAACCAAGGGGCAAGTGTAACCTAAACAGGACACTATTAAAATAACAAAGGCGAGCAAGTAAATTCGTTATACTCCAAATCCAACCCGTAAGAGATGACCTGTCCAGTTAAGGAACTGATCACTCCTTGTCCTTGTCACTCATGGTTGGATAAATAGCATAAACGGAAAACATCCTCAGAGCCACAAAAGCAAACCCATGTTAAATACAAAAACAGATGATGTTCAAAAAATTGCCTCGGAAGGAGCACGAGGACTTACAAAAGTTACTGACTGAATACTATCACCTCGGATGATAAACGACAACATATCGGAGAGAACCAAATCCTTTAAACATTGCCTCGGACAATGAACGAGGGCTAACGAAATGCATAACCAACAAAGGTGGCAAGACGTCGGACTACACCAACACTAGTCATAAGGAAAAGAAGACGAAAACGATCAAAGTGGAACTTCATTCCATCGTTCTCAACACATCCATTGACACGTAAGCCTTTAATTAAAGCAGCACATGTGCAAGAACAAAATATCATATGTATCGGCAAATAAGTACAACAATAACCCTTGACGTGGTGGAGACACTCGAGTCTGATGAGATAATCCAATAATATCTCAACAAATGATGGACAAATGAATCTAGTCATGATTTAAAAATATTTACAAAAACAAAGGCGAATTTTAGCTCGTGAAGCATCAGCTTACCTTGCTGCCATACGATGATCACATCAGCGATACTCAAAGCAGACAACAAAAATTTAACATGAGGGACACTATGGTGGCTAAAGGAGGAGCGCAGTACGACGCCAAGCTATCAAAAGGGCCAACCGGCACACGGTGGTAAACCGACTATAATATGAAGTCGAAATTCTGGCGTAATCCAATGTGAAGCCCGACTGAACCAAGGAAGTACTGGGTACACTAAACATAAGCAGGGGAACGTGCATTCAGTAAAATGCGGCATCGCCAACACGACCACATAGCAACGATGGTCAGGAGATGAAGGAAATTCATTGCCAAACCGCAAACATGCGAGAAATATTTTTCAAACAAGTTACAATTATGCAACCCTCAAAAGAAGACGATTTCAGTACCAACCAATCCATACTCAGGAGGTCTTGGCGAAGAAAAACAAATTCCTTCCCAAGACGGATGGACAAATCGGAGTAAAATCCCACAATGACGCTACATTATGGAGTAACGAAGGAAAGGAAATTCCTTCTTACAACAATAAAATAATGAAGGAAAAATATCTTTTCATTATGGAGGTCAAAGACCACAATAGCAGTCACAACATGGACGATATATGCAAATAAAAAATTGTGCAGCTTATAGTCCACTATGCTTCCCAAAATGAAATATTTGCCAGCGCCATCAGCAGCTCGATGAGAAGCTCCACACGAGCAGACCCAAGGAGCAAATGAATACAAGACATGTCAAGCTATTAAGTGACGACATGGCGGAAAAAGTCCATTCTCCCGTTTGTGTCAAAGACCAAAATAGAAAGCAAGTGCTATCCGAGCAAACAGAGTCAAACGAGCCAACGGCGCAAAATATAATAAAATGCTCCACGAGTAAGAAATGAACAGTCCAAACTAAAACTCAATCAGAGGGAAGAGACGAACAAAAGCCGAGCGAGGCACACCCATTTCTACGCTATTAGGCGAATATCCTACACCAATCTCACTGACAGGGACGATATTCATCCCAACCATAACACAAATGGAAGAGCACGATGTCCGTCCCAACCAACCCTTCACAATAGTGTCGGGAAGCAACATGGTGGCCCGAAGGGAGCTTGGAGAACATCAATCTCATTAATTCCAGCAGTTAGTTGCAATTAATCACCAACTACTAATTCAATAAGTCTAAAAAACAAACTCAAAGGCGAAATAACATGATGAATTGAATCAAGCAGGGGCACCACCTGTGCCTCGGAACTGTGTATAAGAATAGGGGAAAGTATGCATACTATAAAGGAGAAAATAGTATTCCCATACTCAGTTCCTTCACCAATAGTCGTAGTGCCAAAGAATGGAGCAAACATAAACTCAAAATCTGCAGGCCCGACAATAGCTGGCAATAATGGCGTAGCAAAAGAATACGGTCATCACCCTACGATGACGATTGACGATAAATTTTTCTATTTTCGTTGTGCAAAGAGAATCCTTAAGAAGGCCTGTCAACTAAACTATGAATGAAGGAGAAAACAACACTCCACCAAGGAGCAAGATGATAAACGAAAAGGCGAAGACAAAAATGTCAAGGACCAAATCATCTTGGAAAAATCACCTTCGGATAAGCAAATTCTTCTTTATAACAAGGATGAACATTTATACAAACTGTAAATACAAATTAAAAATGAATTCCATGGAGTAACTGAGTCACTTCGGCACGATGCAAGCATGACCCGATGGCAGATAAGCCATCACCCTAACAAATAAGGAGGATGCATCTCGAAGCCCACCTGGAGAGACCATGATAACCAAATACTTGGTCGCGGTGCTTATTGTCAAAGCATAAATTTAACTGAATAAAATTGAAGCCTAGAGCAGAGGCGAGCGAAAGCTAAACATAACATGCACGTTGCAAAACTATTAGAAGAGTATCTTCGGACCAGCCTCAATGACCGAGGCGACCCCTGTACAGGGGATCACATTTACAACTTCTAATCAAAGAGTAAGCATGAAAACCAACGACGTACAGAAGGACGGACTCGGAGTCATAATACTGCCACTGCAGTTTTCCCATGAGTATTATACCAAATCCTAACGATGAGATTAGGAGATACTAACGACGAGATGTCAGGAAGAACTATGCCATTAAGATGCGCGACGGAAGTCTTGGTACTTCACATAAGAACAGGGGCAAGTATTAATACTTTTAAAATAAATAGTATTCTTATTGCTTAGTCCCTTCCACAAATGATTTAAGCACCACATTGAAGTACTAGCTCACTTGCTCATAAGCATGTAAGGCACACCTGTAGAATGCTATAATGGAGCACGACGAAGGAGCAACATCGCAATCACTATTCAAATCTCTAAGAAAAATGGTGGAAGTAACATAACAAACGGAGAGGGTCGTCACCCTAAAAGGAGAATAAACTAAAAATTTCTTTTATATTTTTTGTGTTTAAATATAACTCGGTGGCCACTCGTCTCGCCTCGGAAACCGCATCCAAAGAAGATTTTCATGAGGATTCTTCTTCGAATAACCCCCAAGAAAAGGAGAAAATTGTGAGAGTAAAATATCAACTCGACACGTGGCGCAAGATCAAGACGGGAGCACCATATAATACTACAACCAACTATACAATAATTCATTTTCTTATTCTTATCCTATCTAGTCATTATCTAGTTAGCCCTAAGGGCAGGAATGTAATTTGATGTAAAATACCCCCAATATAAGAGAAGGAGATATAGGTTAAAAGGGGTTCCTTCTTCTTCATTCTCTCTCTAAGCTAGAACTTAGCTTTTCTTCTTCCATGGATGGAGTTTCAAGTCCCTTGAGGACCTCCATTCATGGATCTATGTGTAACACCACAAATAATAGTGAAAACAAAGTGGATGTAGGTCTTTTAATGGCCGAACCACTATAAAATACTTGTGTTAATCTTTACTTTTATGCATTTTTATCTTTTATATTTGATTTTCAATGATTTATGTTCATTAGATCTTGTTGGATGTAGTAGTAAAAAAATGTGCAACTACTGCCTCCTTGCCACCTAAGTCTCGGCCAGCATACCGACCCTCAGATTGTTTCTCTAGTAAATCGGACAACATCACCAGTTAGACTGGGGCAATTAAAAACACACTATAAAAATATACCATGGTATCACCACTTACCGCCTGCACAAGCTGTAGCTGAGTGGACCTGTCCAACGAAGTTAATATCCGCGCTTGCTCGTCCTCGGTCATCCTTGTATACTTTTAGGAGCATAACATTTTCGCCGCAGTAGCCCCTCCACCAAAAATGGTAAGGGGAGAAACAGAAGGAGCTACTGGAGGAGAAGGAAAACCACCAAAAAAATGCACTTGGTATGCCAGTACCACCAACAACAACACCCTGAATAATAGTACCACCAACATTGTCAACCCGAGCACCTCCATAGGATGGAGTACCCTTGTTAGTGATATTACTCGCATGGGGCATCCCTACATCCGATATGGTAACAGTGCCATCGGGATGAGCAGACTCATGCAAAATGATTGATCCATGTACTTAAAAAACCTATCACCAAGATCAATCATCTAATCGACACCAAATAGAGCAGAAATATCAACATCCAAAGCATGTTCTGCAACCTCCACAGGAGCAGATGGGCCAGAACCGTCTGCAGCCCTCGTTCTCTGTCAAGAAATGACATCAGATGCTAAGATATGAAACAGGGGAAAGGTATATATACGTTAAAACATTAAGACAGTATTTTTTACCTTAACATCCTTAATAACTCGGGCAGACTGCGATTGACGTTTACGAGAGATAACCCACCTAAGCTCCCATGGCCTGTAATGCGGCAGAAAACTATGCACCTCGGGAAGCTCTGAAAGAACATTGCCAAAGCTTATCCTAGCCATAAATGTAAGGGCCCACAATACGAAGAGGAACTAAGAACCCCTTCGAGTCATGCGTCTTACGAAGTGTGAAATTGCTAGCATTGGAAGGATCCAAATCGGAAAAGAGCAAGGGACCCTTCAAAGCTCGACGAGATATTGAAAGTCCCACTTCAAATCCATGAAACTTCTCGGACTGCTGACACCAGTAGTTCTCCACGAAGTTCTTGGGAGTATACAAATCCTTCTGAGATAGAACAAACTCGTTAAACTCATGATAAGTAATCTTACCTCTACTTCGCCAAGAACATTCTCAGAGAATCCGATAGAGATTACCATTAGGCTGAAATATGCCTCGCTGAGGGATGAACTGGCAGAGTACCTCGTACTGGAAAGAATCTAATGGAAAATACAGGGAAAGGCGAAGCCCTACCTCTAACTGACCCACCATCACGATTGTCTCGTTTGGGACACAAGGATGCTCAAGGATCTTCTTAGTCAGAACACCGGCTTGACTAACCGGACTGGCAAAAGAAACTTCAAACCTCTGAAGGCGGTGCTTAACCTTCACATCCTCCAAGTAAGCAGCATCAGACATACCAGAAGAACGACTGGTACTAGGGGGCTTAATGGGTCTCTTCTCAGCACTATGAAGTTCGAAAAAAGAAAAGGATCAAAATATATACTGAAAAACAGTCACAGAGAACGTCAAGAGAAAGAAGCATAGATAACAATGGCGAACCCGAAAAGACTATACAGTTAAAGACGACGGCAAAAACCATTTACAAAAAACAACCTTAAAAAATTAAAAAAATGAAGGAGAAAAAATCTTACCATCTTGAAGGTCGAGATGGAGAATCCCTGCCAGACATGATGAAGTTTTTTCAATGATCAAGGAGTTAAGAAGGGACAGGAAAAGACAGAGGAGTAAGAGAATGAAAAGGCTCTGAACTCTGCAAAAACAAAATAAAAACATCATTCTCTCTCCCAAGAAGATTTTATAAGAAACCTTTGGACAATCAACCGGCACCTCAAGTCCAACAGGTAAAAGCGCACAAAAGTGCAAACATGGCGAAAAATCTCGGACATGGCGGTAAAGACGGAACGGTTACAGGTTTTCTCCCCATCATGCCCTCGACAAGATGAAAATAAAATGAGCAAATTGTGAGGGTAAAATACCCGATCGCCACGTGTCAACATCTCAAGAGGCGGTCTCATTATAGGATGATAAGATAAAAGTATCGAATCATAGTCCAAAAGGTGATTTCATCTGAATCGAGATGCCTCCTGCAAAGCTACATGTATGACGTTTGTAAGGAGTGGTCTAATCAATTCAGACGGTCAAGTCTAAAAAGAAGGAATGCATTTAATGAAGGATCAGAAGAAGCGTGGGTGAAGATACATCGTATCGGGAGACTCGTACGATCCATAATACAACCCGAAGATGGTGCAGTACGATGCCCTTCAAGAAGGAGCAGTACGATAATGCACAAGGAGAGACAACTTGGAAGGAGAACCGAGCAGAACACCACGAGGGAAAGTAAAGAGTTCATCCGAAGTATGGATAAGATGTACAATAGCTCCACTAGCTCGGCTAGATTGGGTCACACCTTAACGAGTCTAGTCTGTCTATAAATACCATTCCATGTAAAAGGAAATAGACATGTAATTTTAGATGGTCGTTCTACAGAGAATTCTAGAGAGATATTTAGAAAGAGAAAGAGTGAGAAGTCTAAGTGAGATTTTTAATTTTTAAAGGGTAAGACCTTAATCAATAAAAGAGATAGCTTATTTCCCGTGGATGTAGGTCTCAAAGACCGAACCACGTTATATGCTTGTGTTCATCTTTACTTTCATTCTATTTAAATCTTGTTTATCTTTGAATCTTGAATGTTAGTAGTTTATTAGTTGTTAGATCTACTTGGGTGTAGCCATCAGAAAAAATTGCAACTTCAGCAAACGTGACAACAACAAATTCTTGATCAGAAACAATTTCTCCAGCAGCAGCTAACTGATCAGAAATAGATTTAATCTCATCAATTAAGGAAAGAAAAGATTTGTCACCTTGCCTGAGAGATAATAGTTTTGTGCGTAATTGAATTGAATGTGTTGATGATAAGTGCTTAAAATACATCTTTCCATTGTCAATTTCTTATGATTTTCTTGGTTATTCTCTTGTATTATTTGTATATTATGCTTCGTTTCCATTTTATAGGTATTTTGGAGTCATGCGACAAGAAAGAAGGAAAAAATAGGTTCAATTCATTGCTTGGGAAGCTTAGGCATCGGCGGATTCAAAGCACAGCAGGACACAAGCCTTTAAAGCATCGAAAGCAGAAATCACTAAAGGCAGACAGACATTTCTGCTAAGGGCCACCTCCTCCTTTATCCCTAAACCTAGGTCGAACCCAGTACTACGCCATTTCTTCACAACCGAGAGCATCTCTGCACCAAGTCTGCCAGCGTTCAATTACCTCAGGTCCGAGGGGTGATGTTGGTTGGATTGAAGACAGTATTGAAGACTGAGAAGAGTGTACGAGCAGGGGAAGAGTGTTACTGAATCAAGCAAGAATGACAGAGAAGAAGATGGGTCGGATACTGGAAGAGGAGTATTGGAGACAAGAGAAGGAGCTGAATTGCTGCTATACAGATTAGTGAATGGAGAGGATTAAGAGTTCTTGTTAGAGTTCAGGGAAACACAGAGGTTGGGTTCTTGCTGGATTCGATTTGGCAGCAGGAGATTTTGAGCAAAGTATCACCAAGAACTCAAGAATGAACATGAAACAAGCCACTTCCTTCGATTGAGGAGATGAATGATTAATGGCGTTTAAGTTTTATCACTCGATTACGAGTTGTGGGTATTGTCTGAATCTTGAAATTGTGCAGGGAAGAAGATATTATGGGGTCAGAAATCAACAGCAAACTTGTATTTCGTTCACCATCAAAAAAGGCATATCAAGTGTTTGCTTAATGGCCTGAATGACCGGCCAGTCTTATAGCAGCTCTTTTGGTCCACTGAACGGAGCCATCATCATTGGTTAGCCAGATGTTTGTGAGTATATGATGAGGGTTAGTACAGATCTTCAAATACGATTCAGTGAAAGAAGTAGGTGCTGCTATACCTTTTGTGATTGGTTTGTGAAGGTTTAGGGTATGATTTCCCAGCCGAGAAGTTTAGACAAGCAGAGAACCAACAAACAAGAGATGTAAAAGTTGAGATAGAGTCCGGTCTAGTGGTCAAGTTCAGGCAGCAAAGAATGCCACCGGTATGTGCAGTATTAGCCATGGGTTTGCTGGCTTTGTTCCATGGAGAAGTGGCTCGAGTTTAGGTTGCAGTTCACGCACAAATTCAGCTGAGGTGCTGCCGCAATACAATGGGTTAGGACTGACTTTGGAGTTGAAATAGGCATGGAAATTTATGGCCGACAAGACAGGAAAGAAGTGAGTTTGCAGCCGTGAAATCAATGATGAACGGAGGAGATTTTTCTGGTGTGCTTTAGAAGTCGAGAAGAAGTAGGAGTACTTGAGCTATAAAAAGAAAACCTAAGCCTACTGATCGCGATCATCCCATACCCCGTCACCTTCGTTCACAACCAACATAGAGGAGCTTTGCTCCTCTCCAAACCCTATTCCACCATCTCCATCATCACCTGCATCTCACCAGACCACCTGCACTTCCCCATCTCCACCAGCATACAGCACATCAGCTGCAGTACATACCACCAGCACATCATAGATCACTTGAAGGTCCTGAAATCATTACTTGCTCGCTGCCATCACCGCTTCACCTTCATGCCACCATTCCGTACATTCAGCTCCACTATATCAGCAGCAAGAAGATCGTATTGACCACTACATCATCATCAGGTCTTTCCATCACAGCTGCAGTCACGGCATCCATCACCATTCCACTGTTACCAGGCCACAGTTCCCAAGACCACAGCACCACAACTCACTCCATCTCGCCGCAGCTGTTTCGGTTTGCTTAATTGGTTTCGTAGTCAAGTTTTCTATATTTATCTTTTGTTTCACCATGAACTCCAGTAGCTAAGCATATTTGATTAGGGACGATTTCAACGTCCGGAACTTGAATTCGAGTTGATATTTAAATGCTTGTTTTCTTGCAATTATCTTATTATTGATTAATTTCTATCGTGCTAATAATGCTTATGAGTTATTTGTGAATCGTTTAAGTTGTAAATTTAATTGGTTTATGGATGATTCTATTGCTAATTCGAGAACTCTTCGACCCGTAATTGTCTAGATGTTCCGAGTACAAGTGGTAATATATGAGTATTGACGATGGGATTTTGTTAAGTATTCATATGTAGAGAATGACACTAGTAGATGAATCGAGCTTTTGTGTTTGTCACTAGGAATAGCCTATCTCATGGAACTCAATGCATTTGTTTAAGTCACACCTAGAGAGCGTACTTCTAGGAAACTTGATGAGTAGAATACGGTAGTCTAGCGCTTCCGTGTCTGGTGAACTTAGGAGATATAACGGAATAGTTGAGCGTACTAGTTATTTTAGGGTTATTAGTAATGGGTACTTTGCGGAAACATACCTATATCAATAAGATTCATGTTTCGTGACTGAGAAATAGTCCTTGATTATTCACATCCTCATCGTTTGCATTTATTTGTTTTGCATTATTTTCATTCAGAAATTTGAATTGACAACTTTAGCTCAACTCTCCCTTAGGAACGAACCTACTTGTCATTGTGCTACTAGTTAGTGTAAGAGCAGTAAGGAATTTATTTTTGCGAGTTCGACACCTCGTCTGTTGATGATGAGCGAGAGAATCTTTCTTAAATACTTTTCCAGAGATCATAGGAAGTTTCAAATTTAGAAAAATAAGCAAATACTGAATCTGAAAGAGTTGAATGTATCCACAAGATGATTGATGTATCATCATCTATCCAATCAAAATATAACGGATTTTCAATTCCATTCCCCTGATTACGAAGATTAGTGTATTGAGGAGAAAATGGATGAGATCCATCAAGATATTTTTGGATTTAAAATTTTCGAATCACAGGTAACATGAGGTTTTTCCATGTGATGAAATTGTTTTGTGTGAGTTTGAGATTGACAAATCTAGTAAGTTGATTAATGGGAATGCTAGAAATGGAGTTTGCTGTAGGGTTTTCCATTGATGTAGAACCAAGAAATTCTTGAATCATGAACAATAAGAAACAGATGTGTAATGACTCAGAAAAGAAGCGGAAGCAAAGGTTGAATCGAAGAACTTGAGAGATGTAGAACTCTCCCATTCTGATACCATAGTTGAATGATGTGAAACGAAATCCATTGATAACAAAATATTGTTTTTACAAAGAAGATGCAGACTCAGAACAGAAGAGCAGTTCTTGATTTATTACACAAGAAAGAGAAAGTAAAATTATTTATTACAGGTGAAAGCAGTAACCAATCAGACAACACAAAGGATCACCAGTAAGCATGACACACGTATGGTAAAGACAGGCCGGAAGAAGTGACATCAATTATGATGTCATGGCACACCTGTAATGTTGTTAGTGGGGTGCTCGAGAATCAAGGACGTGCACACAAAACCAAGTCAATAACAAATTTAACTAGTAAATTATGTTTTATCTATCTAGATAAACTTTACCTAGTGTCACTTGTGTAAATGTAAGTTATCTAATAATGTTCTAGTGATCAATATAATTTTCCCTTTAGAGTTTGTTAGTGGATGTAGGCGTTAGTGCCCAACCACATTAATATCCTTGTCTTTGTTTTATCTCTGATTTTGATCTTACCATAACACCTCTTTTTTTTTTTTTTTGATCGATAAAATGAATTATATTAAGAATAAAAGGTGTTACAATAGTACAAAAACCACACAACAGGAGCACAAAACAGCTCAACTCAAAAGAAAAGCTCCTAACACTAATGCCACAATCTATGGACTAAAGATAGCCCCTGAGCCAAGCAGAACCAGACTTAATGAGGATAAAAAAAAAATGTTTGCCCGTTTGCACACCATGTAAAGAAGAAAAACCTGGTTTGGTTGAAAAGCTCCAATAAAAAAATGTTTTCGTATACCGGCCCTATTATTCAGATGAATTTGAACGGAATGGGTAAGGAAAATACACATATGGGTCGTGTTTTTTATGAATTAGCGATAATATTAAGTTAAGATATTCTGATCAATAATCAGACTTAAATACATAGAGAAGGTCGGCATAAAAATATTAAGTTAAGACATTCTGATTATTATTCAAACAATAATAATAACCTCACAAAATAGAACTTCGTTAAATTAATCCACCATAAATTAATAATTTCGCTAAAATAATATTTTTGCCAGTCCCTACTTGGACCAGTGTGCTAAAGTCGAAAATTATTTGTTTCTTGTTCACATTTTTATAGCATTGGACTTCATCTCTAAATTTTTTTGTAGCGTTGAGAAGTTCCCCGGTGATTTTCTTGTATTGTTTTAATTTTAGAATCAAAATTTATATATTTAAATACATAATATGTAATATTTTATCTGATATTTTGTCATAAAATAATTAGAAAATAATTAGATTTGAAAATAAAATCTTTGAATGCTTGTTATTATAGGAAAATTTTCCTACACACTTATTTTTGAAATCTTATTATAGAAAAATTTGGTATGTTTCGATATATTAATAACTTATTAATTTATCGATAAATTAATACTTCGCTAAATTGATAGAATTTGGTAGTCCCAAGACTATTTTATCGAAGTTTTACTGTATGTAGAGAAGGTCCTTTTTTTTTGTCGGTAAAGAATTTGGGGATGGCAAGATTCGAACTCAGGTCCGCAAACTACAGTGACACCAGCTATAGAGAAGGTCGGCATACTCTATACAATTTCAAATTATTACTACCTTCAAGAAATGTAAACAACAGTTGATAACTTGATATGTTTGTGCATTTCAAGTAATGTAAATTACCGGTACAACTAAATTGTAACACAACTTCAGGTTTAATATGAATTGAGATCTCAACGATGCAATCGTACATAGATTTTGTGTTTAGTTTCATTGAGCATCGTAATTTTGTAAATGACGCATCTTAAGGTTCTATACTTGGATGATATTCTCATGGATTTCAGAGCTATATAAGAAATTACATTCAGACAAGCTGTTTGAAGGGAGAAATCAAACCCTTTAGAACCCTCCACGTATCTCAAATACATAATCACCATTGTCTATAATGTACTATTTATGCTGGAAGACGGTTTGCATTAGTTTTTTTTTTTTTTTTTCTTTGTTTTTTCGCTCGGCAAAGAAGGAATGAAGGATTGAAAGAGCAAAGAAGGAATGAAGGATTGAAAGAATAAAGGATTGAAAGAATGAAAGAAGAAAAAAAACCACCAGCCAAGGGTGCTAGAGAAGCAAACCGAAACACAACCCAGAAAGAAAAAACAACCCAAAACCAAAAATTACATTAGTGTGAGTTTAAGAAGAACCGTTCCCAACCCACTATTACCTTAGACTTGTTAATTCCCTTGAAGAATTTCAGACTTTTTGACCAATTGAAAGCAATTATTTTGATATCCCAAATAACTTCATAAAGTTTAAAAGTTTTACCGAAGAAAGCTACGGCGTTTCTAGTTACACTGAAGAAAAGAAAGAAAGTCTTGTATTGATACAACCGAACGTTACGATGAGAAGATAGCCATGCAGAGTTTATATACAGGTACCGAGTGGATGATCCACACGTGTACCAATTCTAGACACACAACTAAAAAACAGAAACTGTAAACAGCTATAAAAAGTGAAAATACACTCAGTGTGTCACTAATCTCCCGCAAACTGAAGAGGTGTAAGAATATTGTGTTTGTTTTTAAGAAACTCAAATCGAGGTGCAGAGAGTCCTTTGGTGAAGATTTATGCAGCTTGATCCAAAGTGGAGATGTACATAACCTGTAAAGATTTAGACTGAACTAATTCTCTAACAAAATGAAAATCTAAAGCTAAATGTTTCATTCTACTATGAAACACAGGATTTGAAGCCAGAGTAATGGAGCTTTTATTGTCATAAGCAATAGTTGGAGAAGTTGGTAGAGAAACATGAAGATCTTTGAGGAGTTGACAAAGCCAAACAACCTCAGCAGCTGTAGAAGCCAAAGCCCTGTATTCAGCTTCAGTGCTAGATCTGGCAACTGTCGCTTGCTTTTTAGCACTCCAGCTGACAGGATTTGAACCAAAGAACACACAGTATCCACTTGTAGACCTCCTATCATCAGGACTTCCAACCCAATCAGCATCAGAACAACCTTGTAGAGCAGTGAGACCCTTTGTAAATAACTGTCCATGATCAAGAGTAGCCTTAATGTACTTTAAAATTCTTTTAGCTACACTTAAGTGAGATGTTGTTGGAGAATGCATGAATTGACATACTTGATTAACTGCAAAGAAGATTTCAGGCCTTGTCAAAGTAAGATACTGTAAAGAGCCAACAATAGACTTATACTTTGTAGGATTAGATAATAATTCTCCTTCATTGGCACTCAACTTGAAAGAAGCAAGACATGGTGTGGAACAAGGCTTTATTTCAGTTAAGTTTGACCTGTTGAGTAAATCTAAGGCATACTTGGTTTGTGACATAAACAAACCATCTTTGTTTCTTTTAACTTCAAGGCCTAAGAAGTAATGCAGATTTCCTAAGTCTTTGACTAGAAATAGAGTAGAAAGATGAGAAATAACTGATGCACAATGAGAAGAATTGTTGCCTGTAATAATGATGTCATCCACATAAACTAATATGATAGTTAGTTGAGAACCAATCTTCTAAACAAAAAGTGAAAAATCAGCAAGAGATGGTTTAAAATTTAATAAAATAAGAGCATCTGATAATTTTTCATACCAAGCTCTTGGAGCTTTCTTTAATCCATACAAAGATTTGTTAAGCTTGCACACATAATTTGGATGTTCTGGATCTTGAAATCCTGGAGGTTGTGTCATATATATCTCTTCTTTTAAATCTCCACGAAGAAAAGCATTATTGATATCAAATTGCTTAATTTGCCAATCAAAGTTAACTGCAAGTGATAGAACTAACCTTATTGTAGCAGGTTTGACAACTGGACAAAAAGTATCAGCATAGTCCAATCCTTATAACTGATGAAAACTGGTGTGTTTTGTAGTTGTAGTGGTAAAAAGGTTCGTTGCTCGAACTTGTGAAGGATAACTTTAGACTTAAATTCAAAACTAAATAGAAAAATCACTAAAAATTATAGCAAACACTGACAAAGTTGATATCAATATTAAAAGAACACTGAGGCTAAGATTCCACTATTTTTCCAAGTTCAAAGTGATTTTATCTAGTATTTATATTTATTCAATTTTTGCGTTTAATTTGTTTCTAAGCTATTGCAACATATAGATTTTCAAAATAACAAGTGTAAATCCAAAGTATAAAGCATCAAGAACCTATGGCTAAGCATGCTCTATCAAAAGAAATAACAATTGCTTAACAAAAATCATTCAAACAATTATAAATCAAGGAAAATAATCATAAAAATAATTGAAATAAAATAAATAAAATAGAATATACCACTTTTTATTGGAAAAATAGCTTCCTCTATCGCCTCAGCAATGGGGTTTTGCTCCTCATATTAATCATAATCTCAAAATACATGTTTATGGCTCAAAAGTTGATTAAAAGGGAGAAAAGTGTTAAAACAGCGGATTCTGCAGTTGCTGAAGGTCTAAATCAGAAGTCGGAATTGTTGCTGAAAGGCTTCGGTGACTGCAAGAAGATGCGACCGTAACCCGTTATCACTGAAAATAAGTCTGCCTCTGCGACTAACTCTGAGGGTCTAATGTTCTTCGTGTTCTTCTTCGCAGCAGCAGCAGAAAAGTTTCTGTATCGACTCCAGTTGATTTTTTTTACGTTTCTTTAAGGCTCTAAACTTCTCCAAACTCTTCCAAATTGTTCGTATCTCTAAATATGACTCGAATCAACCTATATATATCCACTAAACACAAAATTTCTCGAGTTAATCCATAAATATTCTCGGTTTTTTTTCTCCTCAAGTTACGGGATTTTTCTTCCCTCTTTACGCGTCAACTTGGTTTCCAAACTCTCTTAAACTCTCTCAAGACTGAATAAGGACTCCATTCACTCCAATCTTGCCGTAAAATCTTCACAAACTCTTTTGTAAACCGAAAACAACTCAAAATATGAATTCTCCCTGTTTTGCTCCAACACGGATTTTTATCCCTGTTTAATCGATTCTATAGCTCATACCATACTTGTTTATCCTTAACAGAGTTAATCCAACGAAAATCAGCCCTTGAATCTCCTTAAAAATCGTCCAAAAATCAAACAGAAAATTCTGTTTTCTGTAAAGAAAATTCCCGCCAATTTTTATTTTCAAATGATGAAGATGGGTGCCAAAGATGAATTTGGGCTACACATAGCCATGGGTGCCCCTTATCCGCTGCTAGAGTCCGTATAACACTTGTCCCTTGAGGTGCATTTAGACAACTTTTCGAGCCGATTTTCCCAAAAATGTTTATTCCCCAAAAATACCTACAAAGGGATAAAATACCAACATTAGTACAAAAATGGGTACTAAAAATATACACAATAGAGATGAAAATAGACACATAAATGCGTCTATCAAATACCCCCAAACTTATTATTTGCTAGTCCCGAGCAAATTAAAACTACAAAATAAAATCCTAACTCACTGTCGCAGGCATCGTCGGTTGCACTTAGCATGTGCAACAAGCCTTTAAACCCCTAGGTGGCCCTAGCGGCCGAGTTATAGTCTCGGGAGGGTTTACCAGAGGTGTACCCACAAAACCTTTACTCTAGACCCTAGCTATCTACGCAGAACCTTGGAATGCACTAAAGAATCTCCTTGGTTGGCGTACTTATTGATTACGGGAGGAAGTACCCTGATGCGAAATTCCAATTGTTGTATATGAGTTTGCACTCAATTATACTAAAATTCATATATAAGTGACAGAGCTCTACTCAGATAGTTGCACTATGGACATCAATATCTCGAATCATACAAATCACATGAATAGATTAAGAAGATGGATATAGAAATAGATGGTTGCGAATGGACTTCAATGCCAAGATGAACCTATGACCTAGTGGATTGAGATACTGGTCTGGACTAATATCAACACAACTGGCATATACAAGGGAACCAGTGGTCGATAATCCTAATTCTATATCAACTCGTCTGGCATATACAAGGGAACCAGCGGTCGATTTATTGAACACAATTTTATTTTATTTTTTATTATTATTATTTTTTTTATTTTTTTAACGACATGATTAGATCTTTTGGATCCAAGCGCATTCTTCTTGTCAGCAGATTACATGGTAATTCCCGTGGATCCTGCATTCCACGCTTGTTTAGGCGACGGAGACAGGGAGAACACACACATATTGCTATCCAAGTGTTATTTATTCCGATTGGTCTATTTGGTCTGGTCTTTTTTTCTTTTTTTTTTATAGTAACTCAATCACTCTATTTCAACCCAGCAGACATCAACATAAAAATTTGCAAAAACAAAAACAGAAGTAATAGGATGATTCCGAGATACGGTGAAACTATCATGTTATTTCTAACACCTGAGCTCCGTGCTTTTATGAATAGACTCTTATAGACGTTTCCATCTAATCAGATTGGTTCCTCAACTCCTAAACCAAAATGCTTCCATCCACTTAGATTAGTTAGTGCACTCCTTAATAGGCATAAATTTCTAGGCTCTGGAGATTATTTATTACGAAAAAAAGGGACAAAAAGTTTCTACCCCACCCCCAAACTTAAATCTAACATTGTCCTCAATGTTTCTAATTAAAGAACAATACCAAAAGTATAAATAACATGAGGAATCAGTAAAAGAGAGAAGTTGGAAAGATAGTACCTGGGTGAAGTGGAATCAAAAACTACAAAAATAATATACAACATACAAATCGCCTCGATGGTCAATCAAGGTAAACAGGGTCCTCCAGAGGGACCTCCTCAACATCACCTGTAGGAAAAGGCTCTAAAAAGGGCTTCAATCTCTGACCGTTAACCTTTGAAGAACTACTACCATCTGGTGTCTCAATATCAATAGCGCCATGAGGAAAAATAATACGGACCACAAAAGGACCGGTCCACCGAGAGCGCAACTTCCCGGGGAATAGATGCAAACGAGTGTCATACAGAAGAACTTTTTGACCTGGAGAAAATGACTTTCGTAAAATATTCTTATCATGCACAAGTTTCATTTTGTTCTTATACTCCTTAGCACTATCGTACGCATCTCTACGAATCTCGTCCAACTCATTGAGCTGGAACTTTCTGTGAGCTCCTGCCTTGTCAAGTGAAAAGTTTAGCTGCTTAATAGCCCAGTAGGCTCTATGCTCTAACTCAACAGGTAGGTGACATGCCTTGCCAAAAACTAAACGATAGGGTGCCATTCCAATGGGTGTCTTAAACGCAGTACGATAAGCCCATAAGGCATCAGTAAGCCTCGACGACCAGTCTTTCCTATTAGGACTAACTGTTTTCTCTAGAATACGCTTAATTTCCCTATTGGAGACTTCTACCTGACCACTAGTCTGTGGGTGATATGGGGTAGCTACTTTATGGGTAATGCCATATTGTTTCATTAAAAGAGCAAACGGTCTATTACAAAAGTGTGCACCTCCATCACTAATGATAGCTCGTGGCGTACCGAAACGTGTAAGTATATTCTCTTTCAAAAACTGGACTACGACCCTGTGGTCATTTGTTCTACACGGAACCGCCTCAACCCACTTAGACACATAGTCTACAGCGACAAGTATGTAAAGATAACCAAAAGAATTAGGAAATGGTCCCATAAAATCAATGCCCCACACATCAAAGACCTCAATCACTAAAATAGGGTTCAAAGGCATCATATTTCTACAGGAAATGGTTCCTAACCTCTGGCAACGCTCACAAGAAACACAATGACTATGGGAGTCTTTAAACAACAAAGGCCAGTAAAATCCACACTGCAATATCTTAGCAGCAGTCTTCTTAGCACTAAAATGACCCCCACAGGCATGTTCATGACAAAAGGAGATAATACTGGACTGGTCACTCTCAGGTATACATCTCCTAATAATCTAGTCTGGACAATACTTAAGCAGATAAGTATCGTCCCAAAAGAAATGCTTAACCTCGTCTAAAAACCTAGAATGATCTTGTTTACCCCAATGTTGAGGCATTCGACCAGTAACAAGATAATTCACTATATGTGCGTACCAAGGTGATTGGGAAACAGAGAATAATTGTTCATCAGGAAAGCTATCCCTTATAGGAAGAGAATCATTAGAATGATCAACAACTAGCCTAGACAAGTGATCTGCTACTACATTTTCTGCCCTCTTTTTGTCTCTAATGTCTAGAGAAAATTCTTGCAACAAGAGGATCCATCTAATCAATCTAGGTTTCGTATCCTTCTTAGACAAAAGGTATTTCAAAGCAGCATGATCGGTATAGATTACAACCTTAGAACCTAGTAGATAGGATCTAAACTTATCCAAGGAAAACACGATGGCTAACAGTTCCTTCTTGGTAGTTGTATAGTTCAGTTGGGCATCATTCAGAGTTTTGCTAGCATAGTAAATCACATGAAGTAATTTGTTTTCTCGCTGTCCTAACACAACGCCTATAGCATAATCTGAAGCATCACACATAATCTCAAAGGGTAGGTTCCAGTTAGGTGCCTGGACTATGGGGGTGGTAGTGAGTAAACTCTTAAGCTTCTCAAAAGCCTCTAAACACGCATCATCAATAACAAACTTAACATCTTTTGCAAGCAAATTGCAAAGAGGTCTAGAAATCAAACTAAAATCCTTAATGAATCGACGATAAAATCCTGCATGCCCTAAGAATGACCTAATATCTTTTACGGTTTTTGGGACCTGTAAAGTCTTAATAAGATCAACTTTGGCTTTGTCTACCTCTATACCCTTACAGGATACGATGTGCCCTAACACAATTCCTGATCTAACCATAAAATGGCATTTTTCCCAATTAAGCACTAAATTCTTTTCCTGACACCTAGTCAACACTAATGTCAAATGATGCAAGCACTCATCGAAGGATGAACCAAACACTGAAAAATCATCCATAAAGACCTCTAAAAACTGTTCTACCATATCAGAAAATATGCTCATCATGCAAGGCTGAAAGGCCGCAGGGGCATTACATAGACCGAAAGGCATGCGTCTATACGCAAAGGTACCAAAGGGACAGGAAAAAGTGGTTTTCTCCTGGTCTTCTGGGACAATAACGATCTGATTATATCCGGAGTAGCCATCTAAGAAGCAATAATGACTATGTCCAGCTAATTGCTCTAGCATTTGGTCGATAAAAGGAAGGGGAAAGTGATCCTTCCTTGTGACCTTGTTCAACTTCCTATAGTCAATACAGACACGCCATCCCGTGGTCACTCGGGTTGGGATTAACTCGTTATTATCATTCTGGACTACAGTGATACCTGATTTCTTGGGGACAACCTGAACGGGGCTGACCCACTTACTGTCCGAAATTGGGTAAATAATACCCGCATCTAACAACTTAAGCACCTCTTTTCGAACTACCTCTTTCATGTTAGGGTTCAGTCGACGTTGCATCTCCCTAGAAGGTTTGGAATCTTCCTCTAAATGAATCTGATGCATACACACAGTAGGACTTATACCCTTAATGTCTGCTATAGTCCACCCTAAATCTTCCTTATTATCTTGAAGTACATTCACTAGCCTACTTTCCTGATCACTATCCAAATCGGAAGCTACAATCACAGGTAAAGTCTCAGATGGGCCTAAAAACACATATTTAAGAGTGTCGGGTAGTTGTTTAAGGTCCAATTTAGGAGGCTCTTCTAAGGAAGGAATTAAGGTAGTCTCAGAAACTGGTAATTGTTCGAACCTAGCTTTCCATCTATTAGTGTCTAACACAGGGGTAGAATCTAATAGGGAATTTACTTCTTCAATAGTGCTATCGTCGTCAAAATCTACACCAAAATGGGATAGACAACTTTCTAATGGGTCTTAAGACAAAATGTTTGGTAATGACTCCTGAATTAAGGCTTCTATCATGTTCACCTCTTTAACACATGTGTCATCTAGCTCATAAGGTAGTTTACTGACATTGAAAATATTCATCTCCATAGTCATATTACCAAAAGACAAATTCATCACACCATTTCGACAGTTAATGATCGCATTAGACGTAGCTAAAAATGGGCGACCTAAAATCACAGGTATCTGGTTCTCTGGGTCGGGGACAGGTTGGGTATCTAGCACAACAAAATCCACTGGATAAATAAACTTGTCGACCTCAATGAGAACATCCTCGATAACACCTCGAGGAATTTTAACGGACCTATCTGCAGTGTCATCTGAGTAGGTTTCATTTCACCAAGTCCTAGCTGTAAATACACATGGTACGGCAGTAAGTTCACACTGGCTCCTAAGTCAAGTAAAGCTTTTTCTACCCGGAATTTACCTATTGTACAAGCAATGGTAGGGGAACCTGGGTCTTTGTACTTTGGAGTTATGGTGTTCTGAATGATTGAACTTACGTGACTAGCTAAAAAGGCTTTCTTATGGACGCTAAGTTTTCGCTTTCGCGTACACATATCCTTAAGGAACTTGGCATAAGCAGGAATTTGCCTAATTGCATCTAATAAAGGAAGGTTTATGGTAACTTGCTTAAAAACCTCCAATATGTCATTAAAGTTCGATTCCTGCTTTGTTGGTACTAATAGCTGGGGAAATGGGGCTCTAGGCATAGAATCAGACTTCTCAGGGACCGAATTGACATCATCAGAAACTTTATCGGTCTCCTCAACTATGGGTGTTTCTGAGGGGTGAACTACAGTATGTCCACTATCAGGCATGGTACTCCATTGTCTACAATTCTACCACTCCTAAGGGTTCTAATAGCATTCAATTGATTCGATTTTGTACCTACTTCATGAACTCCTCTAGGGTTGGGTTGTGTTTGACTAGGAAACCTACCTTTTTCTCTCAAAGACTCATTTATCAGACCTACCTGGGTTTTTAACTCGGAAATAGCCTGACTATTTTCTTGTCCTATCTTGTTACTAGCTTGTAGACTTTGTTCTACTGATTGCTGAAATTTTGCAGTTTGCTGAGTTAACAAAACGAGAGACTCCTCTAGGCTTAGGGTTTTCTTATCCGACTGATTCTGAAATTGAGCCTGTCCCGAAGGATTCTTAGCATAACTAAAGCCTGGGGGAGCATTAGAATTACTAAACTGACCTTGATTCTGGCCTTTAGACCATGAAAGGTTCGGATGGTTTCTCCACCCCGGATTATAGGTTTCTGAATATGGGTCAAATTTCTGACGATTATCGAGTCTAGTGTTATTATAAAGAGCATTGGCTTGCTCTTCATTATTCTGGCCTTCCCAAAAAGGCTCCAATCTACCACTAGTGTGACCCACTTCTAGAGCTTCTAACCTTTTAGCTATCGCTGCAATCTTGGCATCTGATTCATAGCCTCTTTCTACCCTATTAACGTTTCCTCTGCTTAGAAGAATTGTTTTCTGGGGTTCCCTACTATTTTTATATACCCTATTAACCTCCCGTACCAGACGGGCGAAGAACCGTTGTAGTCGACTCGGGCCACTGACTCCTGTGTCAGTGTACGAACCCGAGGGGCCGAGACGATATCGTAATCGTCGTCCTTCCCAGCAAACAGTTTATATATTTAAGGATACCCTTCCGTAGGGTATATAAAAATAATAATAATAATGTCCCAAAGTTCACAGTCCAAAGTTCAAAAAAAAAAGTGCAAAAAAAAAAAAAAAAAAAATTACAAAAATAAAAGATATCCTAATACAATTTCTAAAAAGAAAATCTAAAGAAATAAAAACTAAAATAAAAATAAAATCTAAAAAATAAAATAAAATTTCTTTGTCTTTCTTTTACTTTTCTTTTAGCTTTTATCCCTGGCTCAAATTCTTTTCGTTCAAAAACCTGTAGACAAAAGACAAATACCCAAAAACGTAAAATAAAAAATAAATAAATAAAAATAAATAAATCTAAAACCCTAAAAAAAAGTCCCCGGCAACGGCGCAAAAAACTGGTATTTTGTAGTTGTAGTGGTAAAAAGGTTCGTTGCTCGAACTTGTGAAGGATAACTTTAGACTTAAATTCAAAACTAAATAGAAAAATCACTAAAAATTATAGCAAACACTGACAAAGTTGATATCAATATGAAAAGAACACTGAGGCTAAGATTCCACTATTTTTCCAAGTTCAAAGTGATTTTATCTAGTATTTATATTTATTCAATTTTTGCGTTTAATTTGACTCTAAGCTATTGCAACATATAGATTTTAAAAATAACAAGTGTAAATCCAAAGTATAAAGCATCAAGAACCTATGGCTAAGCATGCTCTATCAAAAGAAATAACAATTGCTTAACAAAAATCATTCAAACAATTATAAATCAAGGCAAATAATCATAAAAATAATTGAAATAAAATAAATAAAATAGAATATACCACTTTTTATTGGAAAAATAGCTTCCTCTATCGCCTCAGCAATGGGTTTTGCTCCTCATATTAATCATAATCTCAAAATACATGTTTATGGCTCAAAAGTTGATTAAAAGGGAGAAAAGTGTTAAAACAGCGGATTCTGCAGTTGCTGAAGGTCTAAATCAGAAGTCGGAATTGTTGCTGAAAGGCTTCGGTGACTGCAGGAAGATGCGACCGTAACCCGTTATCACTGAAAATAAGTCTGCCTCTGCGACTAACTCTAAGGGTCTAATGTTCTTCGTGTTCTTCGCAGCAGCAGCAGCAGAAAAGTTTCTGTATCGACTCCAGTTGATTTTTTTTACGCTTCTCCAAGGCTCTAAACTTCTCCAAACTCTTCCAAATTGTTCGTATCTCTAAATATGACTCGAATCAACCTATATATATCCACTAAACACAAAATTTCTCGAGTTAATCCATAAATATTCTCGGTTTTTTTCCTCCTCAAGTTACGTGATTTTTCTTCCCTCTTTACGCGTCAACTTGGTTTCCAAACTCTCTTAAACTCTCTCAAGACTGAATAAGGACTCCATTCACTCCAATCTTGCCGTAAAATCTTCACAAACTCTTTTGTAAACCGAAACAAACTCAAAATATGAATTCTCCTTGTTTTGCTCCAACACGGATTTCTATCCTTGTTTAATCGATTCTACAACTCATACCATACTTGTTTATCCTTAACAGAGTTAATCCAACGAAAATCAGCCCTTGAATCTCCTTAAAAATCGTCCAAAAATCAAACAGAAAATTCTGTTTTCTGTAAAGAAAATTCCCGCCAATTTTTATTTTCAAATGATGAAGATGGGTGCTAAAGATGAATTTGGGCTACACATAGCCATGGGTGCCCCTTATCCGCTGCTGGAGTCCGTATAACACTTGTCCCTTGAGGTGCATTTAGACAACTTTTCGAGCCGATTTTCCCAAAAATGTTTATTCCCCAAAAATACCTACAAAGGGATAAAATACCAACATTAGTACAAAAATGGGTACTAAAAATATACACAATAGAGATGAAAATAGACACATAAATGCGTATATCAAAAACCCTTTGCAACAAGCCTTGCTTTGAGTCTTTCAATAGTACTATCTGGATTGTAATTGATTTCTAAGACCCACTTACAACCAATTAAGTGTTGAGAAGGATGAGGTGGCACATATGTCCAAGTATCTGCATTCTTCAAAGCAGTATGTTCTGTGTGCATAGCTTTTTGCCAAACTGGCACTTTAATTGCTTGAGAAAAACAAGTTGGAGTCTGAACTACTAGATGAGAAAGATGAGCAGAAGATAAAACATACTTTGTTGCTAGATAAACTTTTGGTTTAAAAACTCCACTTTTAGCTATAGTTTGCAAAGAATGACTAGAGATAGAATCACCAGCTGTTGTTTTACTAGAAGTAGAAGTAGCACTTGAAGTAGGGACAGAAATATAATTATCAGATAAAGGTGTTTCTGTAATAGTAGCAGTCGAAGAAATAGTATCAGTAGTAGTAGAAGGTATACCAGATGCAGTAGAAAGAAGAATGTCCATTGTAGCAGGTGTAAGAGGAAAATCCACAAAATTTGTATCAGTAAATGAAGTATTCTGCATTGATGAATAAGGAAAAATGTCTTCATGAAAAAATACATGTCTGGATATAAACACCTTGCCATTTGTAGAATCTAAACACCTATAGCCCTTTTTTTGAGAGTTATAACCTAGTAAAATGCACTTAACACTTCTTGGTTGAAGTTTATTTGAAGTATAATTTTTGAGCCATGAAAAACACAAGCAACCAAAAGTTTTTAGAAAGTCATAATCTGGTTCTTTGTGAAACAATTTTTTGTATGGAGCATCAAAAGACAAGGATCTAGTAGGTAACCTGTTAATGATATAATTAGCAGTTGATAGAGCATCATACCAGTATTCCAAAGATAAACTGGATTGAATTAAGAAGGTCCTTGTAATTTCCAATAAATGCTTGTGCTTGGATTCTGCAACACCATTCTGCTCAGGTGTATGTGGACAAGTAATCTCATAGGAAATACCAGTGTTTACTAAAATAGTCTTCAAGCTATTGTTAACAAATTCTCCACCACCATCTGTCCTTATGACTTTTATCTTAAGATTCAGTAAATTCTCCACATTAGCCTTAAATTGAACAAAGATATGCTTAAAATCTGATTTCAAAGTTAAAGGAAATACCCAACAAAACTTTGTGTAATCATCAATGATATTAACATAATAGTTGAATCCATTTACAGAAGTAATTGGTGCAGGACCCCACACATCCATATGAAGTAGTTGCAATGGAAATTGAGAAACAGACATGGACATAGTGAAAGGTTGCTTATGACACCTCCCTAACTGGCATTCAGTACAATATAGAGGTATATTTGTAAAATCAGATACATTTATTAGTGTAGAGAGTCTAGAAAATGTTTGAAATGAGGGATGTGCTATCCTTCTATGCCAAGTTGTTGTAGTATCTTTAGCACAATGCCAGGCCGTGGTAGTTGGTGTTGAAGTATGAAAAGTAGGAGTTGTTGATGTTGAAGTAGGTAATATGTCACATGTCAGTGAATATAAACCATTTCTACTGGGCCCTTGAAAGAGTATCCTCTGAGACTGACAGTGAAATCAGAAGCAGTGAAAGTGAGGGAATAATCATTATCACTTGTGAATTTGTGTACTGAAATTAAATTTTGTGTAGCTAAAGGAACATGAAGTATATTATGTAATCTGAATTGTTGATGAGGAACTGAAATATTAGAAGAACCACAAGTAACAATAGGCATACCTTGTCCATTAGCAGTAGTAATGGATTCACCACCATTATAAGAAGAAGTTGAAGCAATATTTGAAGCATCAAAAGTAAGATGATGTGTTGCCCCTGAATCTACATACCAAGGATTTTGACCTATAATATTTACAGAAGCAAGCATTGCTTGTAACTTTCTTGGTGGATTTCTTCCTTGATAGGAGAAATTCATCCTGTTCCAACATTCATCAGCAGCATGTCCATACTTATGACATATTTGACATGTTGGTCTTCCCCTGAAGAAATAGAAGTTGAACCAAAGGTATGAAGTCTTGGCACATAAGAAGGATAAGAATTTGTTGTTGTTGTTGTGGGAGAAGGTAGAATACCAGCACTTCTACCAAATCCTCTACCAGAATAAGAATTACGACCACCCTTGTGAAATCCTCTTGAATTTCCTCTACCACTGTTAGAGCTAGAAGCATAAAAAGCTCCATTGGTGGACTCAGTAGAAGCACTTGCAATCTTATTGTTAATAACCAATTCTTCACTAAGAAGCAAATTATGCAATTCAAGACTAGAAACAGGTGGAGTTCTCATTCTCACAGATGTAGCGAAAGAGTTATAATCAGCAGTTAATCCTCCTAAAGTAACAACGACAATCTCATCATCAGATATAATAGATCCAGTAGCAGCCAATTGATCAGTTATGGTTTTGATTTCACTAGTGTAAGCATCAATAGTAGAATTTCTTTTCTTGATATTTATAAGTTTTGTTCTCAATTGTATAGAATGAGTAGAAGAAATTAGAGCAAATCGATCAGAGATACCTTTCCAAAGCTCATAAGAAGATGTTGCAATAGCAAAATAAGAGATAGCAGTGTCAGAAATTGTTGAGGCGATCCACATCATAATCGTTGCATCTTCATTCATCCAATCAGTATACAAGGGATTCTCTACTTCATTGTTTTCATTGGTACGAGTTGTAAATATAGGTGGACACTCAGAAGAACCATCAAGATATTTCATTATCTAGAATTTTCGAATCACAGGTAACATCAAAGCCTTCCAGATGAGAAAACTGTCATCTCTGAGTTTTAATTGAACAATACTGGTTAATTGTTTAAAAGGAACCTTTGAAATCGAGTGAGCTGTTGGATTTTCCATTAAAAAAGATCAAGAAAGCTTGAAAGAAAGAATCAAGAAAATATGAGATCTAGAATTAAAAGTGGAATGAATCGAATACTGTAATGAGAAGAAATAAGATTGAAGATAAGGAAGAAAGATGATGAAGAAAATCTGTAAGCAGAAGCAGAAAAGATCGAACCTAGAGAAATCAAAGTATCATGATTTTTCATCTGACACCATAGCTACACTGAAGAAAAGAAAGAAAGTCGTGTATTGATACAACCAAACGTTACGCAGAGAAGATTGCCACACAAAGTTTATATACAGGTACCGAGTGGATGATCCTCACGTGTACCAATCCTAGACACACAACTAAAATCCAGAAACTGTAAAAAACTGTAACAGCTGTAAAAAGTGAAAATACACTCAGTGTGTTACTAGTTTCAAGCTTTCCATAGACCCCATGGAATGGCCGCCGGTAGACGTTTACAGAGATGATTCCCTTGAGCAGACAAAGGAGAACTTTTTTTTACGCCCCATAATGAGAGCAACAGAAGGATCCCTGCACCATTGATACAGTAATTCCAGACACAAGAGGCTAAAAGGCATTGTAACAGCAAATGGTCTTCAATTTACTCGATACTTCCACAAAGGCAACACCGATTATGAGTATCAAGGTAAGTATGTATATGGTGCTGATTAGTCAAAGTTGCCAGCCTATTCAAACACACTTGCCAAAGAAAAAAACCTACCTTATGAGGTGAAGCTCTGGACCAGACCTTAGAACTTAGAAAAAGAATGACAGAGATATCATTCTTTACTGGGCACTTATAATCTAGCTCGACTATGACTCCACGGGTTCCCTGCTGTCACTCCCTTATCTAGAACAGCTGTGAGACGTGAAATCCATGATGCGGATGGAAACTTGGTCCTTTAATTAAGGGCACATCGTCCGGTACAAATGGGAATGCATCTTTTCACAGTACCTAAATTTATTAAGTCATCAACTCCATCCAGCGGAGTACTAACCAGAGCTTCATTCACATTTCGTACGACTGCAAAATTACTGAAGGCTTGTGCTCAGCCGTGCATCTATTGGCAGAGCTAAGGGTGGGATAAACCTGGCTCTAGCCCTAGCCCGCCCTAAAAGTTTAGAACATGTTATTAGGCCTTGAGTATTCTTATATTTTATGTTCAGTTGTACAAGTCTACAAGACACAATATTAGTGTTTAATCCACGAAATTACTTATGCAAAGTGTAGCCCACCCAAATTCTAGTATTTGCTTAGTTTAACTACCCACGTCATAATATATGCATAGTTTAGCTTACCTAAGTCTTAACTGGGGGAATGGGTTTCTTAAGAAGAGATTCTTCTCATCAGTTTATCCATGCAGAGTCGAAGAACTTGATTTTGTTTTCAGCAGAAGAACTCGAGATTCATTAATTCAGATAGCTGTTCAGAGTTGTGAAGAAACTGAAGAAGGATCGAATTATAATTGAAGCTGATGCTGAGGAAGTCATTGAGAAGATAAAGACAAAGTATTTTTTAAATGTTCAATAAACGCATAGCATGTTTCAGCATATTAGATCTCTAATCCCTAATTTCGAATTGATATCCTTTAATTCTGTTGACCGCTATGTAATGGGCTGCCCATAAGTTACCCTAATGGGTTAAGAAAAATGTAGCCCAAATGGATTGGTCTACACCACCAGTTTGGTTCATTCCTACCTTGTGTGACGACTTTAGGAGAGGACCATCCGGTGCTTTGCAAGTTTGTTTCTTTGGCCTATTAAAAAAAAAAAAAAAAAAAAAAAAAAAAGCGAAAAACTCTGAACGCATTTGGTAAAAAAAAATAAAATAGTATAAGAATTTGTATAGGATTCCTCCTATTATACAAACATATCAAAAAATCTATGCTCCAAATCACATGAATCTAATCCATGAACAAAAAAATCGCCAAATTTGTAGTGTTCTTAGCCAAAAACAACTCCTTGCACCTTAAAACAAAATGTAAACTCCCTTCGTATTGAATCTTGCACCTTAATAGATAAAAACAAAGTTGTACCTAGTTCCAGTACTACATTAATTTTGAAGAGAATCAAGTGCAATTCATATAGTTGCATATTGTTTTGGACTTTGTGCTTGTTTATGTTAGCATTTCTTGCTTAGCAGCCTGTATTGAAATATATGGCATGTGAATTCAAAGTAGGTGCACTAAAGATTTTTAGAAGACTAAGTCAGTTACAAATTTATCTAGTAAATCTAGTTAGTTTGTTGCAAGTTTACTTATTTATCATTCCTATGAATAGGAAATCATTTATTTAATGTAAATTATCTCAGAAAGTTCTGAGATCAGTAACACAATTCATCCTTCCAGGTTTCATCCATGGACGTGTTCTGAGATCAGTAACACAATTCATCCTTCCAGGTTTCATCCATGGACGTAGGTGTTAGGGCCGAACATTTAGTGTCAGTTCTCTCATCTGGTTTATTATACTAGATATGATTTTGATATGTAGCTTTTATTTTATCTCAATCACTGCATGTAGTCTTGATTTGTATATCAAAATCCAAAAACCCACTTATAGCATTCAAGGCTGATAATTGGTGTACCATGCTACGGGGGTGTACCAGTTCCAAGACAAAATCCGTTTTGTCTTATAATGATTTTGTTATACCTATAAGCTTGGACATTATGCTTGACAATATTATTAGCGAGTAGATAAGCAGTATCATTTTCTTTTCGCGGCACAAATTGAAAAGCGACTTGAAGGATGTTGGAGGTAACAACTTTTAGCTCGTTGATGATGTTTAGGACTCTCCAGGGAACTATTTCGAATTCACCGTTAATGTACTTAATTAGAGATGTAAATTGGGACAGGCCAGCACGTTTATGGCACAACACAACATGTTAAAATTCGAGCACAGCACGACGCAGCACGTGACCGGCCCAGCACAGGCACAACACGTTTGTTTAATGTGTTGTGCTATGCCAGACAAATAGGCACATCAGCACGGCACAACACGCGACACAGCACAGCATGACACACGAAAAAAGCACACCACGTCATGCGTACGATACTACACAATACATTACATTTGATGCATATTTCACAAAAGAATCATTGTTTTAGCCAATTTGTGACACTTTATTTTCGTTATCTTAATTTATTTCTATAATAATACATGTACTAATTAAATATCTCAAAAATATTTATTTTGGAAAACATAAAATAAATGTGCTAGCACAGCACATCACGTCTGAATCTCTGGCACAATCCAGCACAACACGCTAAACACGTGACTTCCTGGGCTGGGGTGTGCCGGACCGGCACATTTTACACTTCTATACTTAGCCATGGATGTTGACTAACAAATTATGTGTGTAAATTATTGAATTAAATTGATTCTCAAAAGAATAAATAACAAAAATTCTTAATAAACATCGGGTGCAGATCCTTTGTATCCAAGCATATTAGGTTCTGCCATGTGTCTAATTATCCAACGCATGTTTCTTACGTGGTTAGTTATTAAGTAATTTGTTTTCTCCTTTTTTTTTTAATCTCTTTTTATTCATAGTTTCTGCTAAAGTATAAATTTCAGTCTCTCAGTGATGAGAAAATAACCATGTTGCTAGTTCTTTTAAGTCTAGATTGTGAAGCATTAGAAATTAGGATTTAATAAGAAATCCAACAAAGAATCAAGCATATTAATATCAATTAGGTTTAGGAACATAACTTGATTTAACGGTCAAAATCCTTTCTCAAAAACTAACCTTATAAGAAGTTCCAATGCAGAATTAATCATTCTAAGATCATATATATATATATATATATATTTTCTAAAGCAGATCAAAGGTATTCACTACCAACCAAATCTATTATTACTTTTTATTAAAACATATTTTTAGATTATTATAGAGAACGATAATAATCCGTGCTCTTTCACATGGGAAAGTTATGTTTAATTATTCTAAACTTCAAAGTTATTCTCTTTTTTATTTGATGGAAATGAAAAATAAGGATGATTGTAGATGATTCACAAGAAATTGAATTACATAATTCGAAAGGACTATTGTGCTCCCAGAAGAAGATAAATAATCTGATTTATTCAGTATTTTATAAAGCCTTATTAAATAATTTATTTAACGGGGTTACAAATGTAAACAGACTGCTGTTATAATTAAGGACACGTGGTGGAATCTAATAGGTAGGGACAGGGATATGTTGGGTACGGAGAATCTAGAGCCATAAACATCCGGTTCGAACTCCATAAAAGTTAACCCCTCACATCTTTTCCAAAGGTGGGCTCCGAAAATCACTCTCTCGTAATTCTAGAACCGTTTTCCGGGGACTATTAAAAATAGAGGGGGACTATTTTGTGATAGGAATGTCTACCCTATACTTGTAAGGGGTGTCGTAAAGTGTGGAAATGACTAACCTACCCTTAACCTAATTTAATTTAAAACCAACCTAATAACCACCTATATATATATATAACCACCACCTCCTCCCACCACCGCCGCCCACCACCTCCAACTACCACCACCACCACCACCTCTATGTATATAGCTTAATTTAAATCATTAACGAAGATATTCTCACAAACCCATTACTTGTCATTCGTTTTTGGTTGAAGAAATGAGAAGTAATCATCAAAATGAGCTGAAAATGAAAGTTGCAGAGAGAAGTTCGACTAGGAATTATGAAACAGTTTGTCGAACTAGCCGAACTCAGCTTTAATGGGGTTTTTTCTGTTAGAAAAAAGTTTGGTTACCTCGCAAAAAAAATTTCCCAGTCAAACTTTTAGTTTGGTTACTTGGCAACTTTTTTTCGTTTTTTTCCTAACCGAATTTTTAGTTCGGTTATGTCGCAGTCTTTTTCTACTAAACAAACTTTTTTCTGAAAACCTATATATTGAGTTCGGTTACGTCGAGAAAAAAATTCCCAACCGAACTTTTAGTTCGGTTACGACGCAACTTTCTTTTTCCTAGCAGAACTTTTCTCTGAAAGCAAAAACTCCATTAAAGCTGAGTTCGGCTACCCGTGTCTTAAGAACCATTAGCCGAACTACACTTGCAGATGAGTTCGGCTACCTGTTCTTCAGATGTCGTAGCCGAACTTCATTTCCATGGTCGAAATCAGTTTATAAATTTCTCATTTTTCGAAAGTTTTTGTCAATTCAAGCAACATTAACTAAATTTGAAGTATACATAAGTACCCAAAACCCTCATTTCGAAATCAATCATCTTAAAAAAATAAAAAATAAACCCCTTCTTCTAAAAAATTATTCTTTTAAAAACACTCAGCTAATTAATCTAACCTCACTAATCAATCATTACACTAACACTAATTAATCATTACACTAACTAATTTAATCACCAAGGACAAGTTTGGTATTAGAAAAAAACTAAGTTAAGAGGTGGCTCAAATTTACTTCAAATATCCACCCCAAAATAGAAGAGTAGTCCCCCACCTTTTTTGAGTAGTCCCCAAAAGATCGTTCTAATTCTAATAAGGATGAAATCCACTCTTATATAGGTGGGCAGTTTTTAGATAACTTTTTTGGCGGTTTGCATACCAATATCTTTTTCGATTAACATATTGAAGCCTAGTTAGCAGTTCGGCGAATCATTCCCTGATTCGCAAATCGAACTTAATCGTCGAAAATGTATGATATGGATGTAATCTGAGTCCACCGAATATGTCGCGAATCATTCAAAAATCCGAGTAATTCGGCTATGTGTTCGGTGAGTTAGGTGGGATGAGTCAGTTATTAGCTAGGGTGAGTTTCCTACGAGTTTGAGTTTGAACCCCTGACCTGAAGGGTGTTAGACAAGATTTCAACCACTGGATTATACGCTGATTGCTGATTATGAATAAGATATCTTTAATATATTTAGATTAAATCATATTTAAACTCGAATGTATTTTACAGTAATTTAATATATGCCAAATTTTCGATACCAAACTTATATTTCTAAAACGAATTATACATGTACGTATGTCGTTATGAATAACTGCCGAACAACGAACCGTTGGACGGATTTTTGACCAATCCAAAATATCCAAATCCATATAATCCTTGTAAGTATGCCTTCCCGAACTTCTATTCGTACCCGAATTGCTAACAAGGGATGGAAATTTGTACCGAACCACTATGATTTTTATTTATATATTGCATTTTCAAAGATAGAATGGGACAGAAAGCAGGACGCCCGTGCTGATTGATACACAGAATAACGTAAACAATTCATCGCCGCACCCAACTACGCATCATTTTTTAAATTTAAATCATTGTTACGCTTTTTTTAATTGCTTTTTTACATATCTTATTACATGCTTGAAAAAAAATATTATATATCTAACATTTCAGCTAGCATTTGGTACGTTGATGGGAAGAATTAAAAGGACGCATCAAAAGGCCACTGCTTCTATATGTAAACTGCTTGAACTGTTTCGCCACATTATTGACTACAAATATCTCAAAACAAACAACTGAACAAACAAACTTTTTCATGCGATCTCGGCCGGGGTGAGTTTATCATCGATAGAGTGAGCAATCTTGTTAAAGAGATGAACATGTTCGGCGAAAAGAGTTAGTTTAACATCAACTCCACCAACATCATTACTAGCAGGTATAAAAATTAACAATCCTTCGAATGGACTACCGGGTAAAATTATTGCAGAAGGACTTCCACTACCAAAATCAATATCATGAACTGGAAACCCCAACCAACTATCCACTTCCAGATTTGGACACACGGAGCTTCCTAATTCAGATGCCGTTACTTGTAGCTCGTCATCTTGATCTACTACCGCTCCAAAATCGATAAATGATTTGAAGTACCTATCATTGATAGAATTAACTTCATCACGGATCGCTTGGGCGATATATGCATGACTCTCATTTAATAGTTCCTCCACCTTCAATCTTGGAAAAGCCCAAAGTACCAAGTTTCCAAAATACTCCTTGGGCACTGCTGGTTCAGATATCCGTGTTCTTCCATTCACTGCTATCCTCACGTGACTTGACTCTTCTAGGCTAAGTCCTCTAACTTGTGTTACCTTTTTCCATACATGAGAAAGCAAACATGCGAAAGTGCTGTATCTTTGATTGGGGTTATTATTAACCATTACTTTAAGCTTGTTTATAAACTCAACAGAGTAATTGACAGTCACGGTTTCAAGTGAAGATGAAGAGACCATTGGGGTAGCATCGAGATTGATAGCAGTCTTTTTGAACTCTGTTGATCCGTGATCAAATTCAACTCTAGGTGGGTTTCTTGGTTGAGAAACAGTAAGTCGATCATGGAAAGGAAGTACTTCCATGTCAAGACCACGTACCATTCTAGACCATGAAACAAAGAAAGAACCTAAGATGGAATGGCCATCAGCAACGCGGTGATGAGAAGTGAAGCCTAAAACTAGACCACCACACGCATAACGATTCAGTTGAACTTGACATAACTCTTCAACTCCTTCAACAGATGGATAAAGATGACTATCATCTTTTGACGTATTAAATAGGAGTTGCTCGGCCACCGTGATGGGAATGCAAGTTTCAATTATGCGAACACCTGCGTTATTTAGAATGATGCATTTCCGGCCAAGATTATCAGTTACGAACCTTCCGGACAAGTGCGGGTAATGAACAAGAACTTTTGAAAGTGCTTCTTTCAAGACTTCATTCGTTGGCATAGGTGGTTCAAATACAAGATACACACCTATGTGACCATCATGACTAGCTTTATCAAAGATCGTAAGTGGAATTATTTCATAAGAAGGGATATTAACAGATTGATCGTGGACCCTAGACGATGTTGAAGAGGAAGAATGGTGCTTCAGGATTTCATTTCTGATGATCAGTGCATTTTCCATATTGATAAAAAGTAAAATAGGGGCTATAGAAGGGGATGTGATTTTTTAATCTATTATAAGCGGAGGTTTCAGCTATATGTTGTAATTGATTTGTATTAATGTTTATGCTTCCTAACTATATATAGATAGATAATTGGTTGAGGGCCGACCTGCAGTACTAGCTTAGTTAATTTATCTTCAATGTCATATGAATGAAAGTTGTACTAGGGAAGAAGCTTCCTTCTGGCTCAAGGTTTGGTCTTTAGAGTGTCTTCCCAAAATTAAATTCTTTATGTTGAATGTTTTTACTTATATGCTGCCTGTTAATTCTCTGCTTTGTGTTTATAATCCTTCTATTATGATATATGCCCTCTCTGTAAGAATGAAGTAGAAACTGAGTTACATTTACTAGTCCAGTGTCCTATATATTGTTTCCCATGCTTGATTTGGTTTATCCTTTCAGCATTTAATTGTGCCTGATCTGCAAGGGATAGAGGATTATTTTCTTATGTGGTTTGAAAATGGTTTGGGTGACTCACTTTATGTTGTTAACTGGCCAAGTATTGTTGCTATTATAATGTGGTGTATCTGGAAGTTACGGTGTGATGTGGTTTTCAGAAAGACTGCTATTGATCTAAATAAAGTTATACTAGAGGTGAAAAGAATGATTAATTCGTATATTAAACCTGTTGTTATTCTCGTGAGAGATAGTAACATACATAAAAAGATCGGCAGAGCTGAAGTGGAGCATTTTATGTTTATTGATGGCTCTTACAAGGATTTTAATATCGGTGTTGGTATTTTCTGGTGTGATATGGCAGGAACAATAAAAGGTTCTCGTGCGGACTTTGGGCTGATTCCAGATGCGGTTGGAGCTGAATCAACTGCATTTTTTTTGGTTATCTCTTGGGCGTTAGAGATGAATCTGTCTAGAGTCATTTTTCTTAGCGACTGTCTCCAAATGGTGGATTTTGTGAATGGAGATTGTTCAACAGTGGGCTAGTGGAGCAGTGATGTTCTATAGGATTGTCGGAGTTTGTTGTCTGGTAATAGTACTTTTAAACTTATGTATATAAATCGTGTCAAAAACTATCTAGCTGATAAACTTGCTCGTGGAATTAGAAAGTATTGTATAAAGAACAGTTGGGTTTCCTTTCCTCCTTTTTGGATGGTCTTGTAAGGAAGGAGCCCCTAGTTAATATCTATATTTCTCTTTTAAGTTAATTCCAGGTGATTTTTTTTAACGAAAAAAAAAAAAAAAAAGATAAATTCGCATGTTCGGATGATCATCCTTTGAAAAATGTATCTTCTGACAATTATTTTTATCTGTAACTTTTAATGTACACAATAGATCTTGTCTTTTTCAAAGAAATCAAGATAAAAAATAAATATTGGTTCTCTGTTTCCACGTATGACCCTAGTTTAGGCTTCCTTTCCATGATTTTGATTCGTGTAGTGGGAATCCCGTTGTATGACTTATTTTTGGATATCCTGAAAAACGTTTGAATCTTTGTAGTGCTTTAGCCCATAGATGTGCGGGCCAATATAATAGCTAGGGCCTTATTCCTATTATATATAAAAGACTATATCTATGTAACATATACTTCCTCTAATGAATGAAATCTCCTTTTCTGTTTGCCTCTTTATCTTTTCCATCCAAATGCAATACGTTATCAGGCACGAGCTCTACCCCGTGGCAATTGATTTTTTTCTTTTGGGTTGCTATCAAATACATTGCGTTGGAATCAATGGAATCGTCATCGTCAAATCAGATAAGTTGGATCTATTTTGTCCTTTTTTTTCTTTCTTTTCTTTTCCCTAAAATCAAATCACTAGGAATTGATTTGATTTTGTTTTTAATCTGTTTTATAACATATTGATTGATTAGAAAATAAATTTATACTCTATGCCATGATCTATATTTTTCTTTTCCATAATCTTCTAATTTGTTCAAATCAATAATGCAAAAATTGTTTTGAATCTGTTTTGATTTGATGGAAACAAAACTATTTTGGCATATTCTGTTTTGGCATATTCAGTAAAATTGATTTAATTAGGAATTATGGATTATTTTGATTAATCCATGTGTAATTAAGAATTACTTTGATTATCCTATATTTTTTTTCGTACTATGTAGTGTATGCACTAATCAATCTTTTTTTTTTTTTTTTGCGTACTGTGTATGTAAGCACTAATCAATCAGGAATTACTATTATACTTTGATTATTCTATTTTTTTTGGGTACTGTGTATGCACTAATAAATTAGGAATTACTATTACTTTGATTAATCTCAATCATTTGTAATCTTGGTGTAATTTTCTTCTTGATCTAGATTTTGATCGGTGGAATCTAGTGGGGAAGAAAGTCTGTCTGTTCACATTCCGAGAAGAGAGAGAAATCCCGTCCTAGATCTCAGTTGTCCGATTTTGAACTGTTCCGACCCAGATGTCTAATTCTGAACTGTTCAGACCAATCTGTCCGATTTTGAACTATTCCGACCCATCTGTCTGATACTGAACTGTTTCGACCAATCTGTCTGATTCGTTCCATCCCAGTCCGGTCCAGCCCAACCCTATTTTGTTCCGTTCTGGTGGTTGGCCGTGCATGTCCGAGCGGGTACCGGTTCTGCGTATGTATAGAAGGAACCAGAGCTTGGCATGAGGTATGTAACTATTTTTGGGTTTTAAGGTTGGATATTTGTTGGGTTTATTTATTTGTTTTTAGAACATGCCTAGTTCTATTTTTTCTTTGTCTTAAGATAAATCCATATCATATAAACGGTCAATTTAGATTATGATTGTTGATCTTGATCATTAAGAATTTTGGTTTTATTATTTTGTTCTCTTGAATATGATATTGGCTATTGTTGAATGTGATCTATTGTTCAACTGGTTGTACCAACTCGATTACAGTGTATTCATTTGGCGTTTAGAAGTACTTGAGCAACATTATTGCTTACATGATATTTTTCTCCCCAAATTTGAATGTTCTGTGGGATGTAATCCACTTGCTCGACTATTAAAGAGTCGGTAGTTTCAAAAGATACGTTCAATTAAAATCACATGTATTCCAATTTTTGTGGAAGAACTCACGAAAGATGATATGAGTCATAAAATTTCCATTTCTCTACTTCATCCATGATACTAACGAACCAGTATATGTTGAAGTATGACAACAAAAGAACTATCTTTAGTAATATATTCAACCTAAAGTAAGTGGTTGACATGTGTTGTGAGATTCTCTTGGCCTGTTGAGATAAAGAAATTTCTCAAATTAAGCTAAATGTAGCAAAATTGAAAATGGAAAGAACCCCAAAGTAATGAAGGTTAGACGTACTGACTTATATAATGCATGTGAAAAGGGACATATGTATAATGAGACAAAGATGTACTTTTGTCTTTGGTAGTAATAACACCAATACACAAGTATCAACCAAGTATGGGATCAGCTAAAATGTAATTTTAGCTCTCATCATAAATAAAAGGAGTTGAAAATGCACCTGGTCATAGGTATTAGTATATACAATGTAATGTGTGTATCATAGTAGCAACCAATTTTCACATCAACTTTAATGGAAACAAGAACTTTGCCGGGCCAATTGACTATCTTATTGAGTTGAACTAGATCCAATGTCTGCACTTATGGAATAAAAACACGAGACATAAATTCTCTAAAGCACTTGAGATATATTGGGTGACACGTAATATATATTCACTCTAAAGTGCTTGAGTTGAATCCCACTTTTATTACATAATAAGGCCACACCACTTATTAAAACTCTCAAGACCCAAGTGTCTAACTCATAGTTGTTTTTCTTCCACTAGCTTAAGGAATTTAAACTAGTTGTTGAACTATTTCCTTATAATGTGACTAGGAGGATTGGATCATCGAGTGAAGCACTACTCAAAATTTGTTTTCAAGATAGAACAAAGGCGTCACAAAATCTCTACATGTACCAAGACATAATCACACCTTGTTAAATTCCACATAAACCACGCAAGTGGATATCATATGGAAACTCACAATTATGAGAATGTAATTGAATGCGTCTTTTATAGTCTCTAACGTATTAGAGAAACTAGTGAGTCAATCTAGTGAAATGTAAATCACTATAATATTTTGATTATTGAATCCATATTGACTCCAACGATGAAATGTTGGGAATTGACTCATACAGGCTTTGGGCATAACCATAAATCCATTTTGGTTGTGACATGATGATCGTTTTGAAAGGACTCATACGAACATCAATTTATTTGAGTGAACAAAAACGGGAGAAAGATTGACAGAATGCGAAATGACGACATATCTCTCAATAAGTGTTCCCCCCCCCCCCCCCCACCCTCTCCCTATTGCTTTTAAGTAAGAAAGCATATCACTCATTTCACAAAGTCTTTAGTAAAACAGGATCGAGACAATCCTAAGATGCAAATGGTAAACAAACCATATTACAAGGTGAAATTTAGAAAAATATTCATGCAGAATGTGGACTATTAAAGTTACTTATGGCTCTGGTGAATGTTTTGACATTTTGGACTAGTTATAGTTCCCAAGAAATTTTGCGTTTTGAAAACTACTAGCACATATTATACATGTAAGGGATCACCAACCCTTGTAAATGCTAGCTAGTGTACATCAAAAGGACTTGATGGTTATTGCGTATTTAATATGATCAATGCAGAGCATCCTATACCCTATGGTCTCACAAAGGTTACAGATGGTGCATAAGGTATGGTTATGCGTACAAACCTACCTTTAACTGCTTGGGGAATATGCAATATTACACGCATCTTCACTTATTCATTTTATACTCATAATTGGTCAACCATTCTTTGCGTACTAGTTGATAATTGGATATAAGCCTGACATTTTTTTTGTTCTTACTCATTTTTGGTTGCACTAATAAGTGCCCTTACGACTCCACATCTTACTATGATGGGTCATCAAAATGATTAAGTGACTTTGTTGGACAAGAATTTCCAATAATTATCCGCATTTTTAAACCTTTTGACAGGGGATCTCTCAACCGCTGATTTGCGGATAGTCACTCTAACGGGATAGTCTTCTCGTTGTTAGGGGGAGACAGGAAAAAGTATTTTCCGAGGGAACGACATGGAATGTCCTGGTGTGTTCCCATTTTGTCTCATATAGACTCATATACTCTACAAATGGAATTGTGAAGTGAAAAAAAGATTATCGATTTCCGGAATGTACACTGATATCGGTAAACTAACGAGATCACACATACCAACTGCAAACATGCCTGTAAGGTTAAAAATCCTTAGTAAAGGATATTTACCGTAAAACTAAGGTGTAACAACTACACTTGGTGGAAGTGTTATTGAGGCCATGGCTCCATAAAGGAAGATGGAGAGACCACTAGGTTCGATCAGTGCTCACCTAAAAAGGAAATAGGTGAGTTAGGCACAACCTAATTATATCATCTGAAATCATCTCATAAAATTGTCTCTAAATATGTCCATGAATCAAATGGGAGGACACACCGAGGTTTTAAATGATTCTAGAGAACAATGAAATCCTAACAGATTATGAGAATGCACATGAGTCAATGGAAGGATCATGCGTGCACAGTGATGATATAATCCATAAATAGTTGCTCCAAAAGTAGAGCAAAATGAGATCGAACCATGCTTTATTTTGATTAATTTCAAATAAAGAGCATATTTGACCTACGCAATCCAGGTAGAACTTAGTTATTTGAAAAATATACGGGTATTTGGTGTGGTAGTTCTAACCAACCAAGTATAAAACCTGTGGGACATATGCGGTTATTTGTCACAAAGTGTAGTGAGAAGAATGATGACTTAAAATATAAAGAATTACATTGTGGCGCGAGGTTTCTCATAAACCCCTGGATTGCATACTCTTTTGAACATTATAATTTTCAGTTAATTAGTTTGCTTGGTAGTTTCAAAAGAACTTGAAACATAGTAAATGTGGTTATATCTTTGGAGCTTTAGACTAAAAGATATTTGCAAAAGTGCATGATAGCCTTTTGATTCCTAAGTCGAATGACTCTAAACCACGGAGTGTGTTTGCAGTTACACTGAAACACTCACTTATTGATTTGAACAATCAGGCGGATGTGGTATACCCGTCTAAGTAATTATTTGATTGTGAAGGGATAAACAAGTACAGTTTTGTGCCATGCGTATTAAATAAGTTCCTGATTCAGAATTATAGCCATCTACGTCAACGGTATGTACATGATAAGTACTCTTAATGGAATAAGAGATCTTACAAGCTATTTAAAATCTGAATTTGAGATGAAAAATCCTGAGAAATCTTGATCTTATCTATGTTCTGAACTAGAAGACCGAGCTTGTGGTATATTATTCCACCAGTTTGAATATGTCTATTGTCAGGAAATTTTACAAGTACATGCATCCTGCTAGCACTATCATGATTAGTCGAGTTCCAAATGTACATAAAGGACCAATTCGTCTAAAGGAAGATGACATAGTTGTGTCGGGAGATGAACTTTCCTTATCTAAGTATAATAGACGCATTATTGTACTTAACATAATGTACTCGGCCAAATGTTACATCCTCAGTGAACTTGTTAGCTAGATATAGCTCAGCGCCAACGCAACGTCATTGGAATGGTATAGTGAATGTAATCATGTACTTCAAAGTAACCATTGACATACTGCAAAGACATAAAAAGGAATGCTAACGAAAGTACAATCCAAAGGTTGTTGATTATGAAAGAACAACAATATCTTATCCAACGAAAGTAATCAGGGGGATATATGATAGACTATTTTCTAAGTCATTACCGATATTCATTTCGAAAGTACATGACTAAAGGAACTATCTAGAACAACTCTGAAAGTAATCAGGGGGAGATGGCGACATCAGGGGTAGGATCCAAGGATATGATGTCGACATATTTTACTTCGAAATTTAAGCTGTGTTGTACCTTTTTTTTTCCTTCGATCGAGAATAGTTTTTCCCAAAGGGTTCTGTTACTTGACAAGGTTTTTTATAAGACAACAACAAGCACCGGGAATGTAATTTCCCAGCTAAGGCTATTGTCTTTCCCACGAGGATTCTCTTCCTTAGGAGTTGTGAAGCAACTAGTCAACTTCAACAGAGCAAAGTGATCATCTGCAACAGATTACCTTTACTTGCATCTGTAATGTTGTACTCTTTTCCCTTCGTCGAGGTTTTTATCCCACTGGGTTTTCCTTGTCAAGGTTTTAATGAGGCAATGTATACGAATCTAACTTTGTTCTAAGTTTAATTAATATTGTACTCTTTTTCTTTGGTTCAGTTTTTGTCCCACTGGGTTTTTCCTGACGAAGTTTTAACGAGACAATTAACTTAGACTCGGTGGTATTTAAAGATCGTGTTACATGTGATAAACTACATGTAAAATACGAGACAACATGTGAAGAGATGTACCAAGGTTTTGTCCCACTAGGTTTTTCTTTGTTAAAGTTTTAATGGAGCAATTGTCTTAGACACAATAGTCATCAAGAAGAAAGCTACATTTGAAGACCTACATCCAAAGCACTGTATGTAAAGTACTGCATATGAAGTTCTATTCGACCGCACAAGGGGGAGTGTTGTAGGGCTTTAGCCCATGGATGTGCAGGCCAATATAGTAGCTAGGGCCTTATTCCTATTTTATATAAATGACTATATCTATGTAACATATACTTCCTCTAATGATTGAAATCTCCTTCTCTGCTTGCGTCTTTATCTTTTCCATCCACTGCAATATGATTTATTTTTTTCTATTTAATTTATTTTTTTGACAATTCGGATACCTACCAATTTTGGTCAACCAAATATGCACAGGTATGAACGAAATTAAATTGGAGATGGTGAGAGCATCGGTCATGGTTAACAACTTATACCGGACAATGCCACTGCCAGTATCCCATATTACTTTCAATATTTCTTAGCACACCGTGAATGTCACTGATAGAAAATCCTGGGAAGGACAGCCCTAATGAGATCGCTGTTATTTCCACGGCTTTGTCTCCTGGGATTTTTCACAGGAGACATCCATGGAGTATGTAGAACTTAATTACTATCACTTCAAATTTTTCTTATTTTCAATCCCTAGTTATTAAGAAGGGAGAACCACTCATATGGTTATATTCACACAATCTAACACTTTTAGCAACATTTTTCTATTAAAACTAAACCATAACGTATTTGAAGTTAGTATTTTGTGGATAAATTTCTCTTAAAAGGATCTACATACATATAAAAAATGAGCACATTTCAAAATACCAAACCGCACTATCTATCGATTTTAATTTCAACAACTAATTTTCGACATAGTACGTGGTTTTGTTATACATTTCGGAATATGCTCATTTTTAACAGGAACACACATCTTTGGTAAGATTACGTGGCCTAGAAAATAGAATTATATCAATAACACGTCACTAGATGAGAGACATCGTCTCTTTTTTTATCTGCCGAATATTCTTCTCCGGTTTCATATCAAGCCCGGTTGATTTTCAAACAATTTTATTTTGTTTTGTTTACTTTAAGGAACAGGAAATATTCTCCTGATTTCACATTAAATAAGCTTGTTAACAATGATCAATTACATACAATTTGAGATACATGATTAAATAGAAAAGTACAAAAGTCTTAAAAACATATCTTTGGTTGAGGGATGTTATGATTCATATCTGTTGACCGATAATTTGGAGTGTGCTTGAATTTGGAAGATCTGTTTGGTAAATTAAAATGTAAAAATGTAAGTTTTTGTTGAAAGGTTGGTTGTATTAATCACAACCTTAAGTTAAAGGTTGAAACCACGGCCAAAGAATAAGTCAATAAGAAGATATTTGGGTGCGATTTAAGAATTGGACGTGGGAACATCTCCCATAGTGTTCCCGTTCAACTTTCAAACTTACTGATCCACGTGAGCTTGAATTGTAGATCATCTCTGGTAGTTTGAAAAGATCCAAGAGTAACGTGCTAAATGGTTTACAGTGAAAGCGCTAAATTATTTATAGTAAAAAATACCAACCATTAATTTATAACGCTTGGCCGCAACTAAAAATATGAATGGCCAAATTTATTATTTACGGAGAATTTTTACTCAAGTTGGTCAAAGATGCCTCTTAAACCACAATTTGATTCAAGGGAAAAGACCATGCTATTGGAAGTTCATTTCAATCTTTGAATAACCACTAGCCGACTAATTAAGCCAATATGACAGTAGGGGATTTTGATAAAGTGGCCTAGTTTGAAAATCAGGCTTTATTTTATTTTATTTTATTTTTTTGATAGTTTGGAAGAGTGGTTTTGGGTTACATCCTTAAGTCCTTATAAGGAGTTATTTCTGGCAATTACGGGGTTCGAACCCCTACCTCCGCAGTGGGAGGGAGCATACCAACCATCAAACCACTTGTTTTAAATCTGGCTTAAATAACTATCTGTGTCTTAAACATTTTCAAATGTATTTTCACAGTTAAGTTTTCCATCTAAGTTAATCACACTAGTTTACTTTTCCAAGTTTTACTTATTTATCATTTACTCGTTGCCACGTTTAACTTCTACATCATTTTTCAAATTCGTCGAACTCGGCTTAGGATCGTTTTACCGTGTTCAGATTCGTTACATCGTTCCCAAAAAGGTTAATCATTTCCAACTGTTTTGGGGTTTTTGGTTAGTGGAGAATCGATCTTCTACAACACTTTTCAAGTTTATCGAACCCTGTTCAGTATTATTACAACGGTTTCAGATTCGTCGAGCTCGCTTTAAAATTGTTACAACAATTTCAGGATTGTCGAATCATTTACGATCCCTACCATGGAGATGTGGTGGAATGGATATGTGCTGGATTAAACATTTTATAAAGCATCTAGACCAAAAAAAAAAAAAAAAAATCACCTGAAAAAATTGTGTAATCCTTCGAACAATCTTTACTTTCTTTTGTGGCATCAAGATCACGAGGGAAGATGTCCAACAAAAAACAAAAACGAATATTGGAGTTTAAACGATTAAAACTATCGTAAATTAATTATCAGTGATTATATCAATACATACACCACTAACCGCATCCTTTAACAACTGACTCCCTTGGACCGCTTCTTTTTTCCTTGGTTCTACATCCACTAGTCTGCAACATATCTGCACAATGCTCTATGAACATGTATGCGTGGTATCTCGATGATGGGACCATCATAGGAGATACTTTGGAAGTGTCAAAATCTCTTGAGATCATCCAACAAGAAGGTGCTACACGAGGTTTGCACTTGAACATCATAAAGAATGAGATATTTTGGCCTCCTATAGATCCTCGGAGTCTCATGGAGGGTGTCTTTCCCGCTTATATAAGCATGCCTTCTTAGTGGTGTTAAACTTCTTGGAGGGCCAGTTAGTATCGACAACCAATTCTGCAGTGTTTGGTCATGTTCAGAGATACTAAAACTATCCACCTTATGAACTCTGTAAAGCAGTTGAAAGACCCACAAAGTGAACTTTTGCTCATACGCAATTGTACCGGAGTCTCAAGACCGTTCACTCTACACGCCACCAACCCTCAAGTCTTACATGCTGCTACATATTATTATGAATAACAACAACTGCAATATTTACAACATTTTTTTACAGGTGACGGAGAAGGCTTTGGTCTTCTTCAGTAAAAGACTTGATACATTTCCGTTTAAAGATTGAGGATTTGGATTTATACAATGGCTGACACTAGCCATTACTGTTACCTGCCATCACACATTCAAACACAACATTTGTAAAATACTATCTTTAACTCAATCGACACTTCAGAGCCTAGCCATAACTACCAATATGCTCTCAATAAGTACATGCAGGTTTGTGGTTTCTTTACTTTAAACATCAACTTTGTTTCCCCACATCCCATGAAAGGTTTGGTAGTACAATATTTGATGTTGTTAAGAAGGGGCTACCGACCAAGTTTACTTTGACAACAAGAGATGTAGTTCTGTGGCAAAGTGATAAGATGGACCATGCTATGGACTATTTGAAAGCAATTCCTATTCTAGGCCTCAACCAATCACTTGGGCACCGTCAGTTTCGTGTCGTTGCTCAATACATACTTGGTATTCCATTATTTCCTGAAGATGGCAAATGCTCATCTTGTGGACGTGATATGGATATTTTTGGGGATCATGCCCTCAATTGTGCGAGCGAAGTTGGTTTAAGTTTCGGTATAATTTGGTAAGAGATGTTATCATGGATTTTTGCTACAGATCAGGTGTTGCAGCTAGAAAGGAGGTATATTTGGACTTTTTGTCTGAGAATGACAATGCTCTTAAGCCTGCTGACATTCTCATCTACAATTGGGAAAACGGTCAAGACACCTTCTTTGATGTCACCGGATTTTCACCTTTATCAGGTGGAGGGATTCGTAGCTTCACACCATGCCATGCTATTTATACGACAGTTAGGCGTAAACGCAACAAATATCTAGACAAGTGTGCGTCTCAAGGGTATCTCTTTTGTGCCTTGGAATTTTCTACTTTGGGTGAGCGTGGAGATGACTTAGTTATTCTGCTGAAGAGACCGAAGAATTGCTTGACTAACTATGATGTTCATAGCAAAGTAGGTGGTTTGCTTTTCCATAGGGTAGGTTTGGCTATCCAGAAGGGTGTTGGGGCACATATTGTTGCCCAACTCCCACTCAATCATGTGTAAATAATACTCTATGTTATTCAATAAAATCCTTGAATGGTATCCTTTTATAATAATAATAAAAATAATAAAATCCCTTTATAATTATTGACATGATTGTTGCTAGGTTGCCAGCACGCTCTTTGTAATTATTGACATGATTTGCTTTTATAATAAAAGCCCTTTGAGGAACCCTTTCATAATAATATTAATAATAATAGTTATGCTTAGCGAACTATGATGTTAATACCAAAATAGGTGGTTCTCTTTTTCATAAGATTGGTTTGGCTATCCAGAAAGGAGTTGGTGCACAAATTGTTGCCCGACTACCAACCATGCATTCATGTGTAAAATGCTCTTTGCTTTTATATAATAGCCCTAGTAGGAATCTTTTTATTAAATTAATAAAAATAATTTAATAATATTTAAAAAGGATAACTTGGGCATTTAATAAAAGGATAACCTTGGCTGGTTCCTCATGAGGCTCATTGGTAGGCTAGCACGGAAACCTGTTCAACTAATGTAGTAGTACGTTGTTTGGAGCTTAGCTTGTTAGGCTTCCAACTAGTTTCTTGTAATAATACTATTTATCCAATAATAAAAATATTTTAAATAATAATTAGTAGTAGTAATAATAAGTGCCCTCATTGGAGAGCTCATCTTAATGCTAGGATGCCAACTAGTTTCTTGTAAAGTCCTTTTTATCCAATAATAATAAAAAAAATTATAATTATAATAATAGGTAGAAACTATCAAATAGTTACATTATTAGAATATTATCCGGTCTATTGCACAAGGAAAGAGCAATAGACCGGACCAACCTACAAAAACGTAATGGTCCCTCCGTAACCAGTCATCCATAGTATCAAATAAATCTTTTTCATCTTTGGTAAATTTACCAAGGGCTATAGGCATAGTGATCCTCCTATTCAACTACTTCAACCATTTCCGAGCACCTCATAGCATTCTTTAGATATACGAGGGTTCTATCATTTATGTATGATTCCTCATCCATCGCCCCTTGCAATGGGTTTCAAAGAGAAAAACCTTTCCTTAGATTGGACCATAAATGGCCTAGATAAATCCATGAGCTAGATTCAACTATTACTGCATATACCCTGAATTTTCTTATGACTTAGGAATCAGAGGTGTTTATATGGCTATTCAAGGAACAAGTCCTCTCTCTCTCTCTCTCTCACTAGTTTCTCCTCAGACCTACCCCCACCCCAGTAACTAATCTTATTCTTTTCTTGGATCTGGTTCGTGATATTGTGAAAAGACCCATAAAATTCTATATGAATTCTCCTTTATTAAACTATACTATCATATAATTCTATATATGACTCTTGTTTTTGTCTTCGTTAGTTAGATTTATCTGTACTTCAACTGAACCTAAAGCTACGGAGTATATCTTTTTATAGGTCGAACCAAAAAAGAAAAAATCATTGCCTTTTTTCCCTTTATCTGTCCGAAAAAAAGGGAAAACCCCTTTTTTGTCCCTGTCCCTAAATGAATGAAATACAATAGTAAATAATAGTAAACTGGAAATGAAAGTCTCTTTCTTTCTCACATCCGTTCTCAATCCCATTGTCGAACCAAAAAGACCGTGTTCCTTGTTATGGAAATATTTGGTACATGAAACCACGATCTGATGTAGATTGTAATTGTAGATTTATAATAGAAATATTGGAATCACAGAAAGCTATTCCAAAATAGACGGTTTTTATGACTCGGAAGAAATATTTCTCTGTATAGGAACAGAATAGCCATTTATTCATATGAAGCATCCAGAACACAAGAACATTAAATCAGAAATATCGACAAATTCTTTCGTATCCCAAGTAAATAAAAAAGAAATAAAGGGGGTATGTTGTTACAATTTTCTCTCTACTATTAAGTTTTAATATCAGAATAGCTCATATAGTCATGATTCAATATGTCAGATCCACTTACCTTCTTTTTTTTTGATTTCTAAAGTGACATAGTAGTTTTTCTACTCAGCGGAATGATTGATCATGATAATCAAGACAAATGTTCCACTTTATAACTTTACTACTATAAATATATAAAAGAACTTATTATATTTATATTTCTTTTTTATATTTATGTGGATGTTTCCTTTTTTTTGCCATTGAGTTTACAAAAAGCAACAATATCTCTATTTTCCGCCACAAACCGAAGACTTAGATTGGAGTTTTGTGAAAAAAGCCTCTTATCGGATTTGAAGCGATGACTTACGCCTTACCATGGCGTTACTCTACCGTTGAGTTAAAAGGGCTCATTTGATTCAATTGTTGAATGAACCAACAGTCACTATGAGTCTACTGTATGTACCACTACACCATTTTTCCGGATTAGCAACAAAATTTTGCAACAGCTCCATTATTAGCAACAACGTGCTGCAGTTGCGAAATTTGCAATTGCAAGAAGCAGTTGTGAAATTTTGAGCCGTGTTGCGATTCACAACGGCTGCCCATTCCACATGTGATGCGTGCTTGTGTGCAAGGTAACACCAGGATTGCACATGTGCGACACGTTTGAGTGGATGGGAACACTATTTTTGATGGTTAGGATTTGTTCTAGAAAATTAAACGGTTAGATCTAATGTCTCACCCAACCCTATCATTTATCCCAAACAAGAGATAAAACATATTATCCTCTCTGCCTTCATCATTCTCATATCTATCTTCTCCTTCTCCCTCACCATTTCATTCTTTGCTTCAGGAAAAAAAAATCAATCTCACTTCTTCTATCACCAAAATACCGTTACCATGAGCTAAGCTTGAGAGAAAAATATCAACGCATTCCATTTTCTCGTCGATCTTTCCCTGAAAACCATCTGAAATTTCAAAGTTAGGGTTTTGCAGAAAAAAAATCCCTATGGTTTTGACGTAATTCGAGATTTGGGTTCTTATATAGGTGCAGTATGGCACAACTGACATCATTATATTCTTCCTTCTCTTACTCTTATGGTAGTTTTGTTGGGGGCTTGGGTTTGATTGGTTGTAGGAGAGAAGTAAGTAGTGGTGGAGGAGGAAGTTGATGTGGGAATTCACAGAGTCGAGGTTAGTAATATTCTTGATCGATCTGTTTATTGGTTCCACGGATGAAATCTTCCTTTGATTTATGAATTGTTTTGAATTTTAGGGTTCTTATTGTTCTTGGATTGTCTGGTAGGTGGTGGTGGTGGATATCAAGGTGGAGGAGATCGGGGAGGGGGTCTTGGTGGTGGATACCGAGGTGAAAATCCAACATACCAACCCTAATAAAATATTGAAATTTCTTTGTACATATGGATTCTTTTTCTCTTGGTTCACTTAACCAGGGTGGTGGTGTTGATATCTTCAAGATTTACCAGAGATATTGTGGTAATTTATTCAATTAAATTCTCACTCTTTCTGTTAATTGATTTTATGTCTTTTTAGATATATTTCTTGTTCCTTTCTGAATTTGATGCTGAATGTTTGATGGGTTTGTCAAAAAGAATGAACTTGTTTGAAAAAGATTGGACCTTTTTCTGGTTTTATGTTTGTTATTGAAATGTTTTTGGCTTCTTACGAAATTAAGCTTATGAAACCCTCATAATCTTTTTCTGGTTGATGTTTTGGGGATATTTGCATTAGTCTTGAAACCCAACAATGATGAAGTTGATTGGATAATTAGCAAACAGATTTGTTTTAAAAGATGGGCACAGTGTTAAGGATTGGTGGGTTCGTACTGGTAGAGCGATTACATATGTTGATAGAGTGTGATTTTTTTTTTTTTAAACACCAAATAGAGATAAAACTTATGTACCCTGGCTTCACTATCACTTCTGAAAATATGTATAGTTGTAACTGAGACATAAAATGTTAGTGTGATTGGAAGGTTGTCAGTAAATCGAACATGTTTTGAGCAATCTGTATCTGTAAGAAGAATTTGTTCCGCAGTTAGGGTCATTTTTGTTAAGCAGAGAGCCATGCATATAAACCTGTGTCTCGGTGATTTTGTGATGTCCACATTGTTTCTTTCAACTGGTTGCAGGTGCCAATTAAGTATAAGTGGTCTCCTCAATTGAGGATGTATTGCAAACATTTCGTTTTATCTCTACTGGTCCAGATAACAATTGGTTTTGGTGTTCTATAAGATTAAGTTCTTGTCATCCTATTGATTGATATATTTCATCATTAATATGAAGTGAGTTGATTCTATGTACTGCCCTTCTGATGGTGACACTTAGTAAGTGAAACACTTCAGTGACGTGTTGGATATTTTCAATGTAGATGTTCGAGCAAGAAGTAATCATGCTGGTTCAAGAGAGGCACTGGCTCAGGTGAAGTTGGTGGAGTTAAGGGGGAAGACAAGGTGCAAATGTTTCTTTTTCTAAGCACTTTGTGCAACATTTTAAAAAATGAAATTTAGATGCCTGGTATTCCCTTCTTTTTTCTTTTTGGTGGCTCTAAGTCTCGGGAAGGGAAGAAGTTTTTAAACGGTTTCAGTTAGAATACCTCTTGGATACCTGTCATTGGCAACAGTTTGATCTTTTTTCTTATGGTATTACATGTTCCAGAAGAAATTGGTCTTCAGAATTCTGTATTTTGTATCCAAGTTGTGGGCATTCCATGGCCGAGGTTCCTATAATGGTTCTAGTGATACAAGAGGTATGTAAATTTTGTACTTACTTTTTAGTTTTTTCTAAGTTTATATGAAAACTTTCTCCTGCTTATCATTTACAATTGAAACTTATTCATGTTGGTTAGTTGGAATTTTGAAGTTAAAGTAGGCGTAACTGAAGACCGTGCTAAATGGCATTAGTGGCCCCTTGCGTGTGAATGAAGTATCAATCCTTTTTTTGCATATGCATCCATGAATTTAGTTCATTGTTACGATAGTATATGAATTTAGTCACTTCTGTTTTGATGGTAGTTTACCAAATATGTTTGCTATTAAGAGCTATCACTAATGTGATTGTTTGGCTTTACAGATGCCAAGCGTTTAATTGGTAGGAGATTCAGTAACACCACAGTCCCTGCCTACTACGACGATTCTCAGCGTCACGCTACAAAGGATGCTAGAGCCATTGCTGTTCTTAATGTTGTGAGCATCATCAATGAGCATACAGCCGCTGCAATTGCCTATGGTCGCCAGCATTGCAATAATTAAGCCTCGGAATCTGAATGACAGCATTATCTGAAAAAGAAAGGAGTTGATGAGTTCCCTTCCTGTGTCCATTTGGTGAGTTCCCTTTCTGTGTCCATTAGGATTTATGATGTTGGCAACAAGTACATGACCAAGTTTGTTGGGAAGGATGCTTTCCATTTGAGAGTCAGGGTACATCCTTTCCATGTCTTGCGTATCATCAATCTCTTGTTCAGTAATACCATCTCTTTATATACAGGTGATACGTTACGAGCTTCCTAGCACTTTGGAGATCTTTCTCATAGGCCTGGTAGAACAGGACGTGCTGGAAAGATGGTGATAATGCAGTGAAGGAGTGATTCTATTCATACTCCTGTCATTCATACCCCCTGCTGACAGGTATGTGTTATACTAAAATTTTCTTTAAGAGGAAACATAAAATTAGAACCTATGTACCAGTTATAACACATCAGGATAAAACGAGAAAAAAAAATGCTACGACCTATATAATATGATTCTAAAGTAGTAGTTAGTGTACGCCTTGGGTTCTAATTTTCCTCTATGTGCTAGCTTATATCATCTTTGGAATTTGAACTCATCTGTGAATTCATAACTGAACTTGAGAAATATACTGAAAGTTTCTATCTTTTGGTTGTTCATATCATTCTTCAGAACTTATGAAATGTCTCCTGGAAGTTATCATCTTCTCATTATTTAGAAACTGAACTTCATTGGGTATTGATTGTATGTTATTGGCTTGATATATTGTTCAAACGGAAGACTTTGTTGTTCAGTGTGGCACTCAATGTTCTCTCAGTGGTATTTGGCCTGAATTTAGAAACTGAACTTCACTGGGTATTGATTGTATGTTATTGGCCTGAATATATTGTTCAAATGGAAGACTTTGTTGTTCAGTGCGCACTCAATGTGTCTCTCAGTAGTATTTGTCCTGGATTTGGCCTGAAAATGTTGCAGGGAACTCTTGACTAGATCAACGAAAAATCAACTTGACTTTTTTTTTTTATGTTGCAAAAATTGAGCAACGGCAAAGAACTGTTGCTAAATTTAGAACCAGAATAATAAAACCGGGCCCGGCTAAGATTAGCCGTTCTAAGATTTTTTGGTTCTAAATTTTGAGCAGTTGCGACAAGAATGTAGCAACAGCATCCAGCTGTTGCTAAATATGTTCCCAACTGCCAAAACCGTTGCAAAGTCAAGGAATAAAACAGTTGGCTGAACCGAAAACCGTTGCGATATTTTTTTCGCCACGGCTTAGGAGTTGTTGCATAAAAAATGCAACGCCACGTTTCGCAACGTCTGGCAGCTATTGCAACTGCATGCATCCGTTGCTAATCCCCAAAAATGGTCTAGTGTACCTATGTATATAATATACACCATATAGATAGATCTGGGCCCCTTCTGGACCAATCAAAAAAAAAAAAATTTACTTCAGATTTTTTTTGAGAAGTCTTGAAAAAATGTAGTGCATTAATGTTGATAAAATAAAATATAAATAAGCATTTTTCCTAGACCGTGCCTAAAAGATTTTTTTTACCCTCATCAGAATGAGATTCATTTGATTGAGACACAATTCGTCGTAGATCCAAGATATTTCATCGAATGATTGATGAAGAGATTCGGCACGTACCCTGCAATTTACAGAAAAAAGAAATTAGATGGAATCATGAAAGCAGAAAATATTCTTCGAATTTAGTCGGAGCATTACATCATATTGACAATTACAAAAAATTGTTCATACTATCAGTATAGTAGGCGATAAGGCAGGTATGCCCCATCGTCTAGCGGTTCAGGACATCTCTCTTTCAAGGAGGCAACGGGGATTCGAATTCTCCTGGGGGTAGGGTACTACGAAAGGTGTGTGTTTGATCATGGATTTATCCATAAATCTAAAATGGATTCTTTCTGGGTCGATGCCCGAGTGGTTAATGGGGACGGAATGTAAATTCGTTGGCTATATGTCTACGCTGGTTCAAATCCATCTCGGTCCAAAAATCCGCCGATCCATCATGAGATAATAGAACAAATTTTGCCTCCAGAAACTAGATGAAAAAAGAAAAGAATACTTTTTTACGCTACATCCTTAATTTATTTGTTCCCATAAATTATATTTTCTAATGATCTGGTCTGTAACCTTAAAAAAATTATATTTGTTTGGTCCTGTTGACTTGGTTCAATTATTCTTAAGTCTTTTTAAAAATATATTTTTAGTTTGGTCTAAAAACTTATCATTTGGTCCTAGGGTAAACAAATAAAAAGCTTATAGATATCTTTTGAAAAAAAAATAATAAAAATAAATTTTATATATTGGGAAAGCTATCGACGAGATCTATTAAACGAGTATCACTGTTGCTATAAGCTTTTAATTTTTATCTTATTCTTTAGCTAACAATCAACTATCATACGAGGTTATTCTACAAAATAAACTACTTGAAGGACCAACCATCTATGAAGCACGTATTGCAGATACAAGGATACTGATACGGGGATTCGTCAATTTTCAAAAAATGCGCATACAAGAAACGTAGGGATACATTTATTTATTAAAAATAATCAGTTTAATAATAATTTATTTTAGTAAAAAGAATCACTTAAAAAAAATGCTAAATACGGTCTTGAATATTACAAAAAAAGAATTGATAAAAGCTATATCTAGCATCTCGCTCACCCATCAATAATCAATATTGTCTTCAGCAAAGAGAATCGTTTCTAGTTCTGGCTCGTCAAATGAAAGATTTTCAACTTGAAGTTCTGCCACACCATCTAGTGAATCAAATGCATCGCCACTAATATCTTACATTCTACAAGTCTCCTTTTCCGTTAAAGTTGAAGACTTGCCGAAACGATATTTTTGACTTCTGTAAATAATGGATAATGAATAAAATGTTAGGGTTAGATATTCATTTACTACTTCTATTGAATAATTTTGATAAACACAAATATATCAATAACTATTTACTATATTTTGTATATAAAAATATATTAAATTTTATATGTATTTTTTCTGCAGCTACACTAATTTTTTTTTTTTACAAGAAGTTAACCGAAAGTCTAACCACTAGCTGGGCACTAACCCCTTTTTGAATGACTAAACCTATTCTCTGGAAAAGGAAATTTCCAATTTTGACGTTGGTGTCATGGCTAGCAATATAGTACTTCATTCTCTTCAAAAAGTCTATAATATCGTCCCCGAGTTCACCCAACGTTGAAAAAGCTAATGCGGCGAAACCATATCCATGACACCTACATTTATCAAAATACTTGGTACGTTTCCGAGCTACAGCATTGGACACAGGAAGCCTTGGTGTAAATTCATGTAAACCACCACCTGTAAAAGGAGAAACCACAGTAACATCAAAACACACATCAAGACCATTATCCCAATTGTATACTAAAATATCTGCTGGCCTGAGTTCCCCACAATCATGCGAAAGGAAACCTAGAACGACTTCCTTTCTTGCTGGTATTCCTGCACGAAAACACATATCAGCTAGTGTATCTCGAGCCAGATAATGTTGAAATTTAAGACCAACATCATGTGAGCAATGTAAGACATGATCCCCATAGATATCCATCTCTTTACGGCAACAAGGACATCGGCTTCCTTCTAAGAAAAGGGGGATACCTAGCCTGTAACAAAGGACCAATGCTACGACCACTAATATTGGAGTTACACAGAATTGTGTTTTTAAAAACTGAGTTTGCATACCTCACTCGGCTTTCTTCCGCATAATGGACCAGTAATTAAGTATTTATTGTGGCGGGGAGGTTTGGAAGGAGGAGTTATCATCATTGGAACCGTGTCTTTGGTCTTTTTGGTACTATAGTCCAAACACAAAAAATAAAAATAAAAATAAGATATCAATTTTATGGTATAAGCTAAAGGGTCGTCAGTGGGATGATCTATAAAGCAAACGACCCTTCAATATAAGGTGACGACTCTAATATATATAATGACGATTTTATAACAAAAAATGACGACTTTACCAATTCCAGATGACGACCCTTCCAAATATTTTGACAGAGAGGGTGATTTTTTTTTCTTACAGGATCGTTATCGTGTAACAATGGGTTGTCAAAAAGGCAATGACGATCCTACGATTTGGGTTTATGACTCTAGGGCATATAGCTAAATGACGACTCTATGGGACGTAAGAGCGACACTATCATTTTTTGAAATAGAAGGTTGTTCGAGTTCCATCTAGAGTCGTTAACAAATAAAAAAGGGTCGTCAAAACAGAGTCGTCATCTTCAACCTAATACACTAACGATTTTTCATAGAATCCGCATGCAAATCAAAAGTCGTTAAGGGTTTCCATTTCGATACTAACGACCCTTACACTGAAACTGCTAATTTTCAATTACCAAACTCAATTTCACAATCAAAACACAACAAAAAATCGAATAGAAGGTGGGTTTTAGTTCACATACCTTCAAATTGGAGCCATATCTTTCTTGGGTTTCAATTTTTTGGGTTTGGGAGTTCTTCTCTCGTAAACCTTGGCTTTTACCGTATCTACGAGATTAGGGATTTGAAGTGCTTTTCTAGCGGTTTGCTTTGTACGAGCCATGGTTGTAGAAGAAGTTAATCATCGATTAAAGGTTTACCATCGATGATCACGCGATGAATCGGGTGAATTTTTTCTTCTTCAAAGGGGGTCGTTAATGTTGGTAGAGAAGAGAAAAGGAGAAGAAGAAGATAAAGATGAAGGGAAGAGGAAAGAAACTAATTTTGTTATTTAGTTTAGGGTATGTGAATTGGGGGCCTAATTAAGGTTTCTAATTAGGGTTAACTGATTTTTAATGTTTAGTTTTAGTTAAGGGTAAAATAGTATTTTCACAATCAGTTGAATACGCCCCTGATAATTTTGGGGTGCAAATAAAATGTCAAGGCCCCTAATTAGTTTTCATGGCCCCCGATCAAACGAGGAAGTTTAAATCCATTCTAATGTGATAATTCATTCCATTGATTAAGTTTTGCAATTCTCTAGTTCCTTTATTATTTAACGCTTCACTTGGATTCTTTGATACGGTGTCATCCATTGAACGATTCTTACATTGACGAAAACAATTTGCAATCGAATAAGGTGTACTGGTTCATTTTGTTGATTTTTTTTAGAATTAAACAATATTTTGATAAACCAATTAATATATAATTTAATAATTATTAATTTATGCGATTATTTAACATTGCGACAAATTGATAAATTTTGCCGGTCCCGACACTATTATATTATAGGGGTTATACTGTACCATTACGACTTCATTCTTCAAAATGAACAACTAGGAATTTATTCTACTAAATAAACGGCTATGTTTAACTATCATATACGAGTTCATTCTATTAATAATACGTGTCAACATATAAAGATGGACCACATCGTAGCCACACCGATTTTACAAAATGAATTACCATCCCTACAATATGAACTACCATTATGAGTTTATTCCACAATATATAGCACAATAATGAACTACCATTACGACTTCATTCTTCAAAATGAACAACTATTTACGAGTTTATTCAATTAAATAAACAAATAAACAGCTTTGTTTAATTAACACATACGAGTTCATTTTACACCTAGAACTGGAATGGACTACAATACTCTAAAATAATGTCGGTGCTTGGATATGAAGAATAAATACCTTTTATTGGTGGACCAAACTGACTTGAGACCACCGGTCAAACTTAAATGTCCCCTGATAATAATAGTAATAATAACACACACTTAAAATTTCAAACCCGAATCAAGAAACTTTTGTTCGGTGATCTCATCAAAGTGCTCTATCATTTCAGGAGTTAAATGATTCACATGGTCTCCAACTTCACCACGACGGAAATATACGCTGAATCCAATCCCTGCTATCTTCCCCGTCTTGTTCACTTCTAAGTTGCTCAAGTTATCAAAACTACACAACTTCAATATTTCCTCAGGTACTCCATCATTTTCTTCCTCTACTGAAAATGGAACACCCAAAAATTCTGCCAACTTTAACAAATGAATTTTAGGTTCTTTTTTCATGTCCTCGTACTTTAAAAAGCAAACCCTTTCGGGACTCTCCAAACTCATTTTCCAATACCCCAAAACATTATCCCAAAAGGGTCCAAAGTCAACAACACCTTCACAAAACTTTTCAAAAGCATCTTCAAATGAAGTATCTTCTGTATTCTTGGGTCTCAGTTTGTTACTGAAATGCCAAAATGAAACGAAAGTATCTTTTGGATCTCTACAAAGATATATTAGCTTACACTTCGAATCCTTAATGGAATCAGGCAACATCGCATGAGGAATATGAGTAGAAAAAAGACGGGTTGTGCTAAAGGATAAACAAGTTAGATCCGGGTTTTGATCAATCATGTAAAAATACTCCAAGTAAGGAACAAGTATATGAGGATTGTTTTTATGAAGAGGGTGGTTTTGTTTCGAAGTAGGATTATCAAAATGGAATCGGAACCGGTTTACGATAGCGAAAGATAATGCCTTCAACCAAGTTGTACCACATTTCGGGTTTGTGATAACCACAAGATCAGTATCGAGAGCTTGAAAGTTTCGTTGGATATTTAACAAAGCTTGTAATTGTATAGCAGGGTACCAAAAGTTTTGGAATTGATAGAGAGGAGCTGAAGTCAGCCATCCATTTTTTTTTGGTAAGAAAGATAACAATTTCTCGACTTCTTCGGTGAGATCGCTCTGACCTAGTTGTTTCAGCCCTTTGCGACTGAGAGCATAAAGTGTTTGTAAATGTGTTGGATCCATGATAAATGGATGCTTGTCAAGCTAGCAACTTAGAAATAGGTATTCAAGAAGACCATTTGTAACATTCAAAAGATTCTACAAGCTATATATAGCAGAACAAGTCAAGAATATAGAGGAAGATAACAGGGAACGCAGAGCTGATTGAAATTAACCTTGCAGAAGATATAAAAGAGATTTTATTAGTATCTTTTTTATTGTCGTGAAAGATAATATCAGGGTCGTATATAATCTATCAATGCTGCCGGCATGGGAACGTGGAAACTCAGTCGAAGACCAGCTAGTAGACGTTATCCATACTATCAATCAATACCATCAATCAATACCTTGCACAAGAAAGGTAGGTTAAAAGTAAGCTAATTTATTTTAAAGCTTAGAAATTTTTTTCTTTTATTTCATAAAGCACAAGAAACTAGTTCATAAAGCACAAGAAACTAGTTGGAAACCTTTGCAATGCTAGCCTACCAACGAGCATCATAAGGTGGAAAGGTTTACAACAAACCTTAACCATTAAAATAATAATCTATTGGTTTATATTTCTTATGAGAAACCATTGATCTACAAAGTGGATTTTATGATAATAATTTCTTTATTTTTTTTAAAAGAAACATTTGAAGTCAAAATAAAATTGGGTTTCTCTATCTATCCCAGTATGAGATATCATTATTATGGTAGATAAACGGTTTCAAATACCAACAAAACGAGTAATTACTGTATATGATGCATTTCGTGTGGTACTCCTTAAGGACTCGTATTGCATTCACACACAAAATGTAGGAGACATATTTGAATTCAGGCAGCCACCTGACTCGATTACGTTAATCTACTTTCTATGTCTCATTTTAGTTTACAACATAAATCAATTAAAAGAATATCTAAAGATTTAAAGACCTAGACAAATAAAGCTCCCACATTGAACGGTGAGGAAACCCTCGCTTCCTATTGGCCGAACTAGGCATTTTTTGAGTTTTGTGAAACGAACGTTTTGGTGAGGACACTTGGCAACGTATGATTGATCTAAAAAGAATAGGAAAAAGATTAAAAAAAGAAAGAAACCAAATTCAATTTTGAATTCATGACCTGGCAATATTTAGGTGAGGAAACTTGGCAACGTATAATTGGTTTAAAAATTACAAACTCAAAAGGAAAACCTAACTTACCGAGTTTGGAATTTTATGCAAGTCCAAATTCAATTTCGAAATCGAGTACCTACCATATTAGGACTCTTTCTCCAAATTAACATATAAAGGGGGGGAAATTTATATATTTCACACATATTTTCTGCAAAAGTAAAAGGAAAAAAATAAAAAAAATCTGCACATATATTCCACCTATGTAATGTATTTGTCCCGCCACACCAAATAAAAAATACATATCCACGGGGCGGGGCAAAGTCCGTGCACACCAAATAAAAAATGCATCTCCACGGGGCGGGGCGAAGCCCCGTGCACACCAAATGAAAAACGCATCGCCACGGGGCGGGACGAAACCCCGCGCACACCAAATAAAAAATGCATCGTCTCTCCGAGATTATAAAACTCATCATTTTCATTCACCGAAACGAGATTATCGACAACATCCCAGCAGTCTTGGCTGAGATAGACATTAGGGAATTCCTTTTGAGCCCAAATTCTTTTCTGGTGTTAAATATCCACCCGTAAGTTTATATTTTTTAGAAATCTATAGTTAGTTTTGGAAGGAAATCTTTTTTATACTCCCTCCGTCCCAAATTAATTGAGCTAATTGGTTTCAAATTTTGTCCCATAAATAATTGAGCTATCTCACTAATCAAGGGGTTTTTTCTAAAATTATCCTTTTAATTGATTATTGTTACTATAAGAAATATGTATAATTTGATATCCATGTTTATATTCGTTACGTAGGTGTTTTAAAATGCTTTTCAACGGTATAAAGTTTACAAAAAACCGTGATATAGTTTAAGAGATAAATCATTTCTAAGTTTTACTAGTTATTATTCATAAGGGTATAATTGTAAAAAGTACTTAAACATCTTGCCCTTTTCTTCTTTCCTTAATAATTGTGCAAAATACAAATAGCTCACTTAATTTGGGATGGAGGGAATATTAGGCATACTTGAAGTTGATTATAGTAATAACATTCTAATAAATAAGAAATTACTTTCAACATTCAGAAAATGCGAGTAGTTATTTATTTTTATTTTGCATACCATGCCTCCTAATTTTTGTTATGTCTTTTCCTCAAAACAGAGATTGTTGAAAGTAAAGTTTTCATCCTTTATAAGTTTCTTGTAGAGATATTGATGAGAAATTTAGTTTTCACCAGCTGCGAATTAACTCAAAAAGACAAATATAATGGTGAAAATTTCAGCTTTCACAGATAGAGTTTCATTAGCAATCCCATAATACGAAAATAGGTGTTATGTGAAAATCTCATTTCTGTTTTCACATATGTTACCTTGGTAAATGTGATATGTCAAAATTCTAGTTTTCACCAATAATAATGCTAGGCGAGATCGGTGAAGATATTAATTTTCAATAGATATATCGCCTCCAATAAAGACATATTAAATTGGTTAAAAATCAATTTTCACCAATTATGATCATTGGTCACCAAAAAGAAAAAGAGATTGATGAAAAATCAATATTCCACCAATAACAAAATCGGAAACATTGTAACAAACGAAGTAATAGAGATCAACAACACCAAAATCAAACTTTCAAGACAAAATTAATCAAAAGAAAAACAATAATGTCTCTCTCTATGTAGATTAACTAAAAACCAGAAAAAGAATATCAGAACGAATTTCCTAAAAATCGATAATCTAAAATTTCCGTCCAAGATTCACAGCTTCAAAACTTTCTAGCCAATATTAATCAAAACGAATAAGAATAATACTCCCTCCGTCCCACTATTAGTTGACCTATTTACTATTAGATTTTGTCTCATAATAGATGACCCATATCACTAAATAAAGAAATATTTCTAAAATTATCCTTTTAATTGATTATAAGAAATACAAGAAATATGAATAATTTGATAGGCATGTTTGCATTCGTTACGTAGGTGTTTTAAAATGCTTTTCAATGGTATGAAGTTTGCGAACCTCCGTGGTGTAGTTTGAGAGATAAATCATTTTAAAATTTCACTAGTTATTATTCATAAGGGTATAATTGTAAAAAACACTTAAAGTACTCTTTTCCCTTCTTTTCCTTAAAAATTGTGCAAACTTGAAATATGTCATCTAATAGTGGGACGGAGGGAGTAGTTTTTTGATGTAGTTTAATTAACTAATAATTAGGAAAAGGATATCAGACCAAAAATCCTAACAATCGCTAATCTCAAATTAATATAAAATGAGAAAGAAAACATATAAAAAATATCATAGAGTTGAAGGTTGCTTCAAAAGAAAAATAGAATTGAAGGTTGGACGATTTCTTTGAATAATAATCATACCATTAGATCTTATCTTTACACAAAAAGAAAAGTTGGATGGATAAGTTGACCAATTACTGTAAAATTGAATTTTACGTCAGTAAGCACTATTCGCTGAAGTCTGCATTCATCTGAGTGGAAAGACCCACTAGTCATATACGTTCTTCCTAGAAACTTTAATCACTCCATAGCATACATATCCAGATATCTTTGTCCAACTTATGTGTTAATCAGTCCATATCGCATGTACCCTTGTCTAAGATATTTTGTATGCTAATGTCTTACTTTCTATCTATCTACAATTCAATGGCATATTCAATTGGTTGTTGGTTTTCAGTTTTCAAAACAATCGTTCTGAATCATAATGTCTATTGCCAAACAATGTTCTCTAATGAAGATTAGCATCTCAAATTTCGAGATGATGTATCAACTAGCTTTTGCGTACAGTTCACGACCGGCAGTTATGCGTACTGCACATGAAATCTGCGGAAAAGATTCTAGGCACCAGAGGTGACATTGCACTGAAGACAGGTTCAAAAGGTTTTAATCTTCTTTATTCTGAAATCCATGATTGGACACCTCAATTCAACTTTTTGCTAACTACTACGCAAAAGTAGCACTTTCGTTCGCAAAAAGTTGAATGGAGATGTGGAAATGCTTGCCTGTTAGCATCTGTTGGAGTATTTGGCAGGAAAGGAATTCGCGTTGTTTCAATGGGAAGAAGAGACGGTTGGACGCCGTTATCACTGACGCTAAAGTGAGCGCTTTCCACTGGGTTGCGGTCAAGAAAAAAACAACTAATCTCTATCTTGAGGACGTTATCTCTAACCTGAAGATTCTTCTATTTGATCCTCCATAGTTCCCTGGTCTTGTTTGGTTGAAACCTTGGGTTTTTTCCTTTGTTGTTTCGCCTTTTTTTTCTCCCTGCTTGGTGGCTAGCCTTTGAGCTGTTTTGTAATTCTGCTTTCTTTCTTAATATATCTTCAATTTACCGAGCAAAAAGAAATAGAAAAAAAAAAATTACCACTAGTTCCATGGGATCTATTATAATAATACCAAACTAATGATTCTTGGAGATTTAGTTTTTTCTTTTTTTATTTGAAATGAATAAAACGTATACCTGGCAAAAAAAAATCCGGTATTCACGGGTATAATGGGCACTGTGGCCAAAAACACACCCACACATATATTAAGTCTACAGAAAACAAGTATAAACTAGTATAAACATGGATGAAACATGAATCATCTTGTTTTGGATTTGGTGGAATTTGTCTTTATTGTATGCTAGTATAAACTAGTATGAAACTATTATGAAACTTGTTTTACATGAAACTAGTATTATCTTGTCTTGTTATAGATGAAACTAGTATTATACTGTTATAGATTTGGCTAAACTTGTTTCACCCATGTTTAAACTTATATACAACTAGTTTCATCCTGGATAATTTTATTTTCATCCCTCTTTATACTAGTATGAAAATGGTATCATCATGTTTAAATTTGGCTGAATTGCTTTCATTCATATTTAAACTAGGATGAAAATGGTTTCATCAAGTTTGGTTGAATTCGTTTTCATACATATTTAAACTTGGAAGAAAATCGGTTTCATCCTACTTTACATTGAGCTAGAGAATCTAGAAGAACTACGATTTGTATATATATACATATATTGCTGGATGTATCCAGTTACATCCTATGTTTATTACTGAAATTTAAATAATAAGAACAACAACAACACTGAATGTATCTACATACATCATGTAGAAATTTTTGTGAAATTTATCTTAATACATGTTTATTTAAGATTACAAGAGGAGTGAAAAAAAAGTATCAACTGCAAGACTTTATGAGATCTTGAACATGTTTGAACCAGAAGATGTTGATGTTCAGATTCATGTAGTAATATCGTAGAACATATCAATGGAAGGTACACTTTTCACTTCTTATATTGATGCCGAAATTGGTTATTGTAGTGGACCGAATGCTTACATTTTCATCTACAGTAGTGAATCAAAGAAGATTGTATAAGCTGGTGGCATTTTACCCTCGTTGATGGTGTTTAGAAGCTCAGAGGAAAATATGATAGGTAAGGTACTGTTGGTGCTTGTTAGAGCATTGCTCGGTTGAACCCACCAAGCGTTGGTATGTCAAGTTTGGTTATCATATTTTAGTGAATCAAAACTCATTTAAAGAGTCGCTTGATTATTTACTAGAGTCAACTTCGTATAGGTTAGATAGAAAGTTACTAGGATATGAGACTTATAAGTATTACGTGAAGACTTTGAAGAATGTGAAGAAGTAAACAACTACAAGGACGACATCATCCTTCCTCTTGAGGTTAGTAATATTTGACTTGAACTGTTTCATTCCTAACGTATCTTTCAAGTCGTGCATATTGAAAACATAACTGCGAAGCTATGAATGATTATACTCTAGTTAGACATAGTATTAAGGAATTACAATACAAAGTATAACGTCTACCTTTTGAACTTCGCATATAAGACATCGACATAATCGTATGAATGCTATTGCGATTATGTATGGGTATGGGTGAAGATTTCGTCCTAGGAAACAATGTTTTACATTCGTTTAAAGGAAGTACAATTCATAAACTTGTTTTATGAATCGAAAGGGAAATCGCTAGGCTTATTGGTATTGTTGTTCATTGCAAATCTTTGGATTACCAATATGTGTGTTTAGTATAACCGCTCATAACTTGTGTTATGTATCTTGGTAAAACTATTAACAATGCCTGACTTTTGTATTGGTATGACTTTTATTAGTAAAACCGATCTTAAGTAATCACCTGAGATGGTATGATCGATATATTGTAATTGGTATGGCCAACTCTAGACATTGGGTAACCGATTCTAGTAAGAGGTGCAACCAATCACAAGTATGTGGAATCGATCCTTGTAAGAGGTGCAACAAGTCTTAGTAATTGGTCACCGATCCTATGACTTGTGCAACCGATTACAAGTTAAATACCATAAATATGTGGTAACCGATCCTAGTACCTAGTCAACCAATTTTTGGAAAGCTAGTGTGACTGATCCTAGTACCCACATGGAGGTAGAACCGAAACTTGTTTTGGTAGAACCGTTAAACCCATGATTGGTGATTTGATAGGATAATCAATCACATAGTTCTTTGAAGTCAGATGAACCAATTCTAAACTTGTTTGGAAGTGTGGCAAATCGGTTCCAAGATTCTAAATATGAAAAAGGATTTACAAAGTAAAGATGTCGACATACTTTGAACATGTGCAGTAACTCTTATCTTTTATTGTTCAAAGATATACCTTTATAACTAAAGGAGAATCCCGGATCGAAATAAATTGAGAATCTTTTAATTAATGTTTTTAGTTTTATATGCTTTTAATTTCCATCAATTAAATGCATATCTTTAGAAAATAAAAATTGGTAATGTGCATTTACTAATTAGAGATTTTCTACAGAGATTTCGGTCAATATTTGGACAGAGCATTTCCAGGAATTATGAAAACAGATTTGGACTTTATTGCATATCTTTGAGAATATTCGGTTTTGGCGATTCCTTGGTGTCCAAACTTCCTTGGTTTATAAATATTTAAGTTTTCATTTTGAGCAAACTAATCCTCATAGCCAGCAAAACTACCTAGCTGTGTTGTTACTGGTGGAGCCGTCTATTTGGAGAGGAAAGTACCCTAATTATGCGAAATCTCTTACGACCGCTCGTTTTAAAGACTTCTTTGGGATTGGGAAGATCTACGAGTACCGTTGGTGGGAAACTAGATAATTGCAGTTTATTATTAGTTTTCGATTGACTTGATTGACTAACGGTTGTTGAACTTTGATTGCACCTAGTTTGTTTATGCTTGAGAATCTTCTCTTCTGATATAAGATTCACTCAAACTAGATCGAAGTATCGATGGGGATCTTTAGAACTGTTTGTAGATCTAAAGACGTCTTGTGATAATCCATTGTTAACAGACTCCGTTCTGTGTGTGATTGATCACAAGAGATTCAAGTTGTTTGTGTGCAGGTGTTTATTGAAGATCTAAGAAGATTTGAAGACAAAGAAGATTTCTTATTTGAGTTCAAAATCTTTGGTGTGCACAAAACTTGATCGGCTGGGGATCCAACTATAATCGGTTTGTCTTTGTGATAACCTTGATTGATTAGTTGTGTAGATCGGCTTCAATACATTTCCTTGTGATTAAGAGTATTGATTGCATAGTATAAACAATTACTTTGGTAGTTGTTGAAGAGATTGATCTAAGAACCCGGACAAAGGAGTTTATTGGGATAAACGGAAGAGCCTTTTGTGAAACTCATATCACTTTGTTTGAAAAGAGTTTTTACCGAACAGATTTGTTGTTCCTTTACTGTTTGGAATACGAACCAAAGGAATTGTTCCAAGTGCGTGACTTTTTACAAGTTGGAGGCGCAGGGATACTGAGGGAACTAGGTGAACTATAGGTTTAGTTTCTTAGTCTCAACTATACGAAGTTGGTTTAGATTTTGTATAATGGTTAATTCTGAGAGTATTCAATTCTGGACAAGGTCCCGGGGTTTTTCTGCATTTGCGGTTTCCTAGTTAACAAAATCTTGCTGTGTCTTTTACTTTTCTATTTCCGCAATTATAATTGTTTTATTATAATTAGAAGTAAAATACACAAACGTTAATTCCTAATTACTTGATAGCAATCCTATAGTGTTTGGTTAAGTCCGAACCTATTATCAAGTAATCATACTTCGTTGTTGTATTGTCTCGATCTTGTATCCATAGTCAATCACACAAGTTATCTTGTTATCGTACTGTCTCGATCTCGTATCCATAGACCATCACACGAAGTGTGAACCGATTAGTTGTATTGTCTCGACTCAGTCCATAGACAATCACTTTCGTAGAAAGGACTTATAGGTGGAAAAGTTTTAGATTGAGGTACCCTCGTCTTTTCAGAGCTATTATGAACCTTGTAACGAATGGTAAACATGTGGAATTGGCGAAGTTTTGTTTTTTCAGGTACCTATCATACTATATTCTATTCATTTACTTGAACTAACTTCATAAGATTTTATTACAAAGTGTCACACATCACTACCGACCGAACACTATAAGCTTGTACTCTGTCATAGATGAAATAAATGTACCACACTCAAGCATACGATATGGCATGCGAGCAACTCTACCACTTGTTCTTCGTGTAAAGGAGTTGTGAAGGGATTTGTAAATGGAGTTATGGTGTAGGTATTGTTGTGTCTTTTCTTTTATTTTAGAATTTTGCTTGTTGAATGGTGCAACTTCCCTTCCTCTGCTCTACTGCTGGGAGTGAGGGTGACTTTGGATTTTGTATTTTTCAGCCATTAGCGAGACTGGATGTGCTACTGCGAACTGAATTATTACCACTTATTAGAAGGTACAATAATTTATATTCCCTGCAAAGTCTCAAACAACATTTCCGATAATGTTCATGCCCAATGGCCTTTCACTCGGACGCACCTATCTCGTTTCGTCTGTATCACCTGGAAATACCAATTTGTATTGATTCTTTTTTGAAATGTTGGTAATTCAATTACAAGTTGAAAATGAGATACTAGTAGAAAGAAGGTTTGGTGATTATTCAGATAATGCTTTGATTTGGTTGTTTTTATTCTTGCAAACACTTGATGGAGTTGCCAATGTTCGTCCAATAATCAAAAAGAAATACTTTAGTCGAGAGTGAATGCTAAGTTCTGATGGAAATTCAGTATTTATTTATTGGGAAAATATATTGTTTATCATTCCTTCCAGAAGTTGGGCGTCTATACTTTTCATAAGTAGTATTTGTAGTCTAATGACTCCTACGGTATAAGTTTACAAATATCTTTTTTAAGGGCATTTTTGACATAAATATTTAGTTTATTTGTACTTTTTTGAAAAGAATACCCAAGTTGGATAATAGGAAAGTATCTTTTTAATTTGCGGGAATTTAAACAGTTTTAAATTTTACTTGTCTTTTACACTCCGACTTTTTTTTAAGGGTTATTGGACCGATTTTGTGATTAAATGTATCTTACATATCTACAAAAATACCATTTTTTTTATAACAAATAAATAAAAAAAACTTAAACTCTACGAATCGGATTTTTGGAAAGTTTATAAATGAGAAAGCTGTGTGAATTATCTATAAAATGAGTGAAATCATGAATATTAGACTTTTATCACTAAATTGAAAGAAGTATCCTTCCAAAATTATTGTTGAAAAGAACATTAGCAAAAATGTGCATAACACGTGTGTCTTGTCTTTTTCAGGGTTCACTTATAATCAAGTCTAGCTAGACTATGACTCCACGGATCCTCTGTCGCTCCCATATTTATCTCAACTATGAGTCGTGAAATTCATGATTCGAATGGAAAATTGGTCCTTTAATGAAGAACACCTCGTCCGTTACAAAAATGAATGCATCTTTTCAGAATACCTAATTGACTTCGACTTTTATACAGACGGAACAAAAGAAACGTGTAAAACTGATATTGAAAATGGAAGGAACCTGTCAGTGGATAGATAACTCTCGTGCAGTAATTCCACATAGATGCCATCTATCATGCATATCTGGTCAAGATGCTAGCTTGCTTTCGTTCCTTCCTTGTAACTCACATCTGAGGGGTTATACTATAGAAAAATATATATTCTAATAAATGACTTGTCAAAGTCACGTAAACTAAGAAAACAGAATTAAGAAATTAACATAATAGCAATCCAAACCTTGACCAAACGACTAATTCCCCATCAACCACCATAATCTTAATTACACATGAATGAATGCGTAACTCAATTTGTCCTCTACTCTCTATTACTAGGTTGGAATACCCAACACTCAAGCTAGCTGCTATAGCAAGACAATTAATAATCTAACTTGCAGGCGTACTATTCCAACTAACTCAGATAAAATTTCCAAGTAATATCCTCTTACTTGTGATTATTCTTCATATATCGTTTTCCTTATTCAATCAATTAAATCTTTGTTAATCATCTACTTATCTCTTCCTTCCTATATATCTGGCTTCAAATACATGCGAAGTAGTACTTGGCTCTATTGATTTCTTACAAATATTCTTCAGCTCATACACAGTCTTCATCTCTTCTTCTTTTCAAATTATGGGGAGTTTAGATGATGCTAAGTTTACAGAAACCTCAATTCTTAGTGAGTTTAAGGCGTTAGATCCAGAAGAGTTCCGTAAACAGGCTTATCAAACCATTGATTTCATTGTTGATTATTACAAAAACATAGAAAAATATCCAGTTCTTTCTCAAGTTCAACCTGGTTATCTTCGAAACAGTTTACCCAATGCTCCACCTAATAAACCAGAACCATTTGAGAATATCTTAAAAGATGTTCAAACTCAAATAATACCCGGTATGACGAATTGGTTAAGTCCGAATTTTTTCGCGTATTTTCCTGCAACTGTTAGTACTGCTGGTTTCATGGGTGAAATGCTTTCTACTTGTTTTAATTCTGTTGGTTTCAATTGGCTTGCTTCTCCTGCTGCTACTGAACTTGAGATGGTCGTCATGGACTGGTTTGCTGACATGCTGAAACTTCCAAGCATTTTTAAGTTTTCTGGCTCAGGTGGCGGTGTTATACAAGGAACCACAAGTGAAGCTATTCTTTGTACGCTAATAGCAGCAAGAGATCGTGCGCTCGACCGTATTGGTGGTGGTAATATTGGAAAGTTAACCGTCTACGGTTCCGATCAAACTCACTCGACGTTTGTCAAAGCATGTAAAATTGCTGGTATTTTACCTTGTAACGTAAGATCGTTACCAACAACAGTTGACCTGGAGTTTTCTCTATCCCCTACTCTTGCCCGTGAGGCTGTTGAAACGGATGTAGCAAATGGATTTGTACCGATTTATCTCTGCTTAACTGTGGGTAGTACTTCGTCTAATGCCACAGATCCAATCGATCAATTTTCTGACGTCGCAAGTGATTATGGGATTTGGCTTCATGTGGATGCGGCTTACGCAGGCAGTGCATGTATTTGTCCCGAGTTTCGACATTATTTGAATGGAATTGAAGGAGTCGACTCATTTAGTCTAAGCCCTCACAAATGGTTTCTCACTTACTTGGATTCTTGTTGTTTGTGGGTTAAAAACCCAAGTTTACTTATAAGAGCTTTAAGTACCAACCCAGAGTACTTGAAGAATAAACCTAGTGAGTCGAACTTAGTCATCGACTATAAGGATTGGCAAGTTGGAACTGGGCGGAAATTCCGATCCTTAAAACTATGGCTCGTTCTTCGCAGCTACGGTGTAGAGAATCTGCAAAGCCATATAAGAAGTGACGTTAGAATGGCTGTAGTGTTCGAAGAATTTGTACGAAATGATTCACAGTTCGAGATTGTCGTTCCGAGACGGTTTGCATTGGTTTGTTTCCGCTGGAACCCAAGTTCTGGTTTGGCACCCGCAGGTTATAACGTTGAGTTACTGAATCGTAAGTTACTCGACTGGATCAATTCAACTGGAAAGATTTACATGACTCACACAATCGTTGGAGGTGTGTACATGCTGAGGTTTGCTGTAGGAGCCACATTAACAGAAGAGTCCCATGTCATTTCGGCATGGAACTTGATTAAGGAAGGAGCTGATACATTGCTCGTTAATTGGTCATCCGGTAATGCTAATGGTGACTTTAATTAATCGTGTATAGAAATATCTGTTTTGCTTCATTTATCTGTTTCGAGAGACTTTCATTGAAAATACTTACAAGCATAAATGATGGTTACTTAAACTATTGTAGCAGGATCATGTTTTTTTTGCAATCCATCAAATTGGATCGAAATTGATTACTCCTTTTCCAAAGCCTATATATGCCAAGGATTAGCCAGGTGCTCTAAAAAGCCTAGATACCTATCAAAATTTTATAAGGGTTTGTTTTTATACTCCTATTAAAAACGAGCACAATCTAGGATGTCAAGCTTTGCCATCTACCAATTTTAATGTCAACCGCTAATTTCAACAGTGATGAACGGTGGTGTTATAAGTTTTGCATGGTGCTCATTTTTTTGTAAGAAAATAAATTTTTTTTTTTTTTTTTTTTTTTTTGATGGAAATCACATTTCAATTCATTCGGACCAAAATAGTGATTACATGATTGCTCACAAGATTATCAAAAACACCAAAATATAAAAAATCAAAAGTCACAAACAAATGATGACACTAATTGCAGATACATCGAAGAGAAAGAGCTTTGAACCGCAAACATATCCAATTTTTGTACCAGTAATATTGATGAATGATAATGTGAAGCGGAATCAACTCCGACCATTTTAAATAATTAACTTCTTCAATAAGAGATGCTCCAAATAAAATGGAGTATTTTGCTCAAAATCTTGTAGATCCAAACCAATCTGGATGCCCTATTATCCCTCTTGTTGAAGATGAATGCAAGTGAATCCGAGCAGAATCATTGATGTTCTTCATGAATCGAGAATAGCAAGCCAAGAAATACCATGTAGATTTGAGAGAATCGCTATTAGAGCGAAGAGAAAATCGTCTTAAAGACACCAAAAATATCACCGGAAAAGCGAAGAAATGTGTCCATAAACCCCAAAAACAAGAAAAACTAAAACTAAAACTTAAATGTAGACTACTTATATTCATAAAAAAAACTGAAATCTAGAAGGATTAGATCCGAGCAAGAAAAAGAAGGAACTCCTAAATTTAATATTATAATATTAACTCTAAATTTATTTAATTTTTTTATAATACTCGTAGCACGGAAATAATGATAGAGTTGTGTGAATAAGATTGTGAATGGAAATTCCCCCGTGAAAATAAGTGCATATAAGTACAAAATATCAATCATGATTCGGCTGAAACGGGTAAAACGTGAGCCACACCTTTTTTGTCTAACAAATGCATAGCTCTAGAACTACTACGAAACCGGCTACCCGAATATCCTAATATTCCAGCGAAGGCTGTCAAAATCCATAACTATTCAATTCAATAACTTCTCTTGAAACGGAAAAAAACAAACAAACCTTATTCAATCAGTCAATCAGTGTGAAATCAGAAACAACATAGTGTTGGAAACTTGATAAGGACGAAAACGCCAAAAAAATAATGAAGAAACCAAAAGCGAAAACTCGTAGTGCAAAAGCACAAAACGATTAACTATAGCTAAGGGAAGAATCGACAGATACGTTCACCTCCTCTTACGGAATATATTCAGGTACGTGTCGAGAAATAGAGGAACCAAGCTACGTCTCTTGTTCAACCACTTGGAGCTAAGAGGATGGAAATCGACACGTTTTCTGTCAAATTTCTGTGGGTTATCTCTATCTTGAAATTGATTTGCACTGGCACTAACTAGAATAAAGGTTTTAGGAACCACATAACTTTTTTTGTTTCTTTGATAACAAGGAACCACATAACTCTGTAGTGGATTCCTGTCACCTTTCTCAAAGGGAAGGCCGGTGGAGTTTGCAAGCGTTTCAAGTCCTACAACTTAAAAAGGGTTCTAATTATGTTCGAGCAACATTGCAATAGACCGGATGAAAAAACAAGAATATATTCATGTGAAAACCTAGTCCTGGGGGTACTTTAATCGGCTGACAATACATACAAGCTGATGCCAAATATTTCGGGGTTACTAAGCCTAATAAAACAATCGAATCTTGACCATTGGGTTATCAAAAAGGTAGCCTAAGTCCATCTTATCTTATTTATGCATAAACAATCGAATTTGACATTTAGAGGAGCCAGCCACTAGGCTAGAAAACCATACAAGTAACCCGGTCCTGTACATGATAATAGAGTTGTTTCCTGAGTGAAAGAGATGGATATATTGATCGGAACAAAATAGTACTCCCTGACTCCCATGTTATAAAGGTGAATTTTTTTTTTTTTCTTATACAGAATCCTAATTTCAAAACTATTTTTTACCATTATACCCCTATTTGTTTCCTTAGCGCAGGTATCATATCAGTGACACTAATCAGTGTTTCTAGCAATCAGTTAAGCAAAATGACTCCAATTACTTCAGTTAACAAAAATTACTCCAAGTTTTAAAATTAAAACCCGTATTTTAATGGAAAAAAATATTTTTGGTCCAAAACGGACTTTTTCATGAGAAATGGGCTCTCTTTTTTTTCTTTTTTTTACGAAGATACTGAACTTGTAATTAATTCAAGCTACTAAAAAAAATTACAGCACAAAGATTAGTATTGAGTTCGGTTACGTCGCAATTTTTTAATTTTCTAACCGAATTTTTTATTTTTTAACCGAACTTTTTATTTCCTAACCGAACTTTTCTCTGAAATCCTATATATTGAGTTCGGTTATGTCGCAATTTTTTTCTCCTAACCGAATTCCCTATATATTTAGTTCGGTTACATCGCAATTTTTTTTTCTCATAACCGAACTTTTCTGTAAAAGCCAAAAACTCCATTAAAACTAAGTTCGGCTACCTGCGCTTTCATGAACATTAGCAGATAAGTTCAGCTACCTGTTCTTCATATCTTGTAGCCAAACTTGTTTGACTTAACCTAATTCAACCTATAAAATATCTCCTTTTCAAAAAAAATTGGCCAATTCAAGCAACAAAAAACTAAATTTGAAGTATGCTTGGGTGGTTTGAAGGTTCGGATTCAAAAAACAAAAAAATAATTGAGTTTTTTGAACTCTGATATTCTCCTTCTTCTCCCCCCTCAATACCTTAATTTTAAGAAAAATAATATTGATTTTATCTTACACTAATCACTAATTAACCTAATTTAATTACACTAACTAATGATTACACAAACTTAATTAAGAAGAGTAATTTTGGTATTAACATAAATATTTGGATAAGGGGTGTCTTCAATTTACTTCTAAATGTCATTTTAAAAATAGAACTATGGTCCCCAAAAAAAACCATGGTCCCCCAAAAATCGTTCTTTAAAACTTAAAATGCCGGCTGGCCCAAAAACTATACCGAACTGCTTTATTAGAATGATTAGGAAAAAAAAGATTCTTGGCATCCAAAAATGAAAAAACAAATGGAAAAAAAGATTCTTGAAAAGCTCGGATGTATTATCTTTCTTCTTATAAAGCAGAATTAACAATTTTTGAACTTCTTAATGCCAATTCCACCTCTAGATTTAGGAAAAACCACCTTCGACCAAGCAACCCAACTTCTTTTCTTTGAAGAGTTAGATGATCCCAGAGAAAATTTCTCATAATCCTCTCAAGGTATTTAATTACAGAATGAGGCATTTGAAACATAGACAAGCAATAGAAAGAACACTTTGAATCATAATAATTCAAGCACCTTCAGATAAATAAGAATTTTACCAAGTGGCTGATTCCTGCTGAAATTTATGAATAATACCTTCTCAAGCTAACCTACGTTTAGAATTTCTCCCCAAATGAATGTCAAGATAGTTAATGGGAAATTGTACGGAAACATACCCAAAAATCTCAGCACAACTTTCAGCATTATGACTTTCACTTATGCCCACTATGGCACTCTTTCTACAACTGACTTTCAAATTACTTCAAAACTAAAACGAATGTGTTTCATATTATTTACCTAATCTTTAGAATCATCCATAAAGACAATTAACTAATAATTGAAGATGGTTGATTGTAATGCCAATTTGACAGACCTTAATACTAGAAATAAGAGCAGTTGATGCAACCTTCTTAAGCATAGAATATATATAAAAAGATTAACACGCCTCTTCTTCTTTATGGTTTTCTTCCTATTTTGATACGTATTGATCTCTGTACCTTGGTGATTATTATTATAGAGGAATTTAGAATAATAATAAACGAAAACTAGAAAACATAATATACTATAAACCAGATCCGAAGAAAATATCTTCCCTAGATTATGAACAAGAAAACTATTACAATTCTCTCTTTGTTACGCTCACAATCTCTCTAGGTAAATAACCTTAAACTGTTTGTTAAGCTTGCTTTTACAATAATAAATTGCCTCACAAACTTCTCTCTAGTTCTGTGCGTTAAACCTCATTTTCTAGGTGTCAAACCACACTATCTAGATGTTCTTAGCTATGAGCTAAATATCTCTATTTATAGTTTTAACGGTTTCCCAAACCTTATAGGAATCTATTTCCTTATCTAGGAATAGTTCCCTTTCTAGGTATATTTCTCTTTCTAGAAATATTACCTTGCCTAGGAAATATTTCCTTATCTTGACATACTTCCTTACTTTGGTTTGGTTTCCCAAACCTCTTAGGATTTAAATTTCCTTCTATAGGAATACTTCCTTAAATCAGTAATCCCTCATAAATTACAATTTTATCCTCAATCCATCTTGAGGATCACTAGTTCCGGAGAGAGAAAGATACACATGTATCATCTTTCATAAAGATTGTGTTATTTACTTTTCTTTATAAGGGGAAGTCGTGCTCCTTTCTTTCTTTTTTTGGTCCATGAAGATGAATGAACTGGTCATAAATTGAATCTTTAAAATTTTTGCCATATATGGAAGTTTTGCAGAAAATGGAAATTGTGGGGTGAGAGATTAGCATGTCTCTTCTTTATGTTTTTCTCCCTTTTGTATAAAGAACTAGAAATAACCCGTGCCGAGACGGGATAATTTTTTATAATAATGATTTTAATAATTACTACTACACACTATCATAAGGCTTAATTTGACTCATGAGATTTTGTGGGTACGAGTATCTTAGATATTTTTCATCCAAATGATTATAAATTCGGTTACACTTCCAACTGATTAAAATAATAGTTTTTGATAAAAATCTAGGTAAATTGTCTTATTTTGTCCTTAAATAAAATTTTTTTTACGATCCCAGTGGTTTTAATGAGACCATTATACGGGATCTTCATCTGATGAGCAATAAAGGTAATTACATCCTCCCATAAATTATTCTTAGATCGTAAGGACTATCATCATTATCCATATACTCTGGTGATTCCATTCTAGTCTTAATTTTTGGTCTGATTAAAATAAGAAAAAAGTGAGTTGTATACCTTAATCACGCAGTGCATGTCCTCAATTTTCTCCTCAATTATGATGGACCTTTTTGTAATGTTTCTTGGTGTAGAAACAGACCACCGGGAGGACACAAAATCTAAATCAACGATGAACTGGGTGAGCTCGATAATTTTACCTTAGCAGAAAGATACCAGATCAAGATTTTTACTCTTCATGCTTAAATTTAGGTTAAACACGGTCAAGAACGCTACTTTTTTTGCTTACATTTCTAAGGCTAAACCACTGCTCGAGCTATTCATATCTCACTTTTCACAGAAAAGAGTCTCAATTTAAAGAGGAAGCAGAGTTTGATTAAACTATTCATGGCATCAATGAATGGATAAGATATAATGTCTCAAGCCACCACTATTGTCAATCAGGTTTATATTGACGAGAAGATAGTCATGATCTGTATCAAGAATGCTCAAATGTTCCTAAGAATGCTAAATTTGTTATGGATGTAAAAATAGTTCATTTTTCAGGGGACATGGAGATACGACTATTAAGATAATGAAAACTATGAGAATTATTCTTTGTATTTTTTTAAAAGGGACCTAAAGTTGTTTGTTCTTTGGTTTATACACATTGCAATCTCAAATTCTCTAATGTTACTTATGTTTTGCAGGTTGATAAAGGATGGCTTATTCGAGCGCTAAAATTAAAATAATTCCTATAATTTAAGAGTAAATTTTCGGTGAGTCATTTTATGGATATGTATTTCATTTTTCGATTATTCCCTTTACAATGAGTACAATGAAAATTATTCTTTGTATTTTTAAAAATAGGATCTAAATTTTGTTGTTGTTTGGGTTTTACACGTTGTAACCGCCAATATTCAATGTTATTTGTGTTTTGCAAGTTGATGAAGGTTTGGCTAATATGATTTTCTTAAAGATATGGTGCAAGGATTTTTTATTTTTTATTTTTTCTATAATAAAATATGAGTGTAAAATTATGAGTTCTACATGGTTTTAATATTTAATTGTCCACTTTAGTTTTTTGGTGGGACATTTTTTTTTAATTAGTGTGGAGCTATATTATGATGGTTATCAATGCATATAGCTATAATAGAAGAAGGTTACAACTCTTACATTCGTTGGATGTAAATGGATAGGATGAGACTGGGATGATTGGATCATCCGTTTGTCTCAGAAAATGTTATCCGTCCGTCGGTGGCTCAAAAACCCCTTCTGTTTTGTATGATAGATGTGTTATTACTTTCTTGTAAGGACAAGTTGTGCAACATCAACCTTTGAAAAAAAGAAAACTCCAATATTTACTCGTGGAGAAGGAGTGGTGTCCATATTTACGTCTTTAATTTTTAATTAATGGAGAGTGAATAGATTACGTTAGATTTCACTTTATTCTAAGAGTAATTGTTATTCGTTTTGGGAATATGATATAATGGATAAATCAGGAAACATTTTGTAAAATTATAAAGTCAAAGTAATTCCTTGATACTCCCTCCGCCCGACTATAATGGCAACACCTTTAGATTTTGTTTGACATGTTAAATAGGCGAAACTCTTTTTCTAAGATGAATTTTTCGAGAAACACCTTATCTATCGTACATATATAACTGTGTTAAAAATAAGACAAAAGGTAAAACAGAAACAAAAAACATGAAAAAATCATGAATTCTAAATAATTTTCCTAATCCAAGAGAATATGTGGTACACGAGGAGTATACGATATTTTAGCCCCTTAATAGGGATGGAGGGAGTAGCTTTTAAAAACTAAAATCAAAAATTTCCATGTAAGCAATTAATGCGGCTATTTTTAAAGTACGCTAATTCTTAATTGAAGGCAATTATCCGTAATTACTAATTTTTCTCTATTTTTTTGGTAAGTTGCCACTCTTCTGGTTTAATAAATTGGTAATTACTAATAAATTTTCCCTTTTTCCTTGTCTAAAAAAAAGGATCAGAAAAATGTTTAATGGCTAAAAAATATGTACTCTTCCTGCAACTAGCTCTAGTTATTGGAGTTTCTTCTCGAGAATCTGAGGGCAATTTTCAAAAAAATGTCCATGTACTTCAAAATAAGTCTACTTTTAATCATCCACAATGATTTTGTTGGTAATAGGAATACCAATTAATTGGGAAAGATAACAAAATCCAATTTGTCTTATATGGATTTTGGTATACCCTCACCAATAAACTGGTACCCCATCAGAAATGGCGTCGTTCTCGATCCATGAAGATCGTCATTCCAGAATCAGCATACGTTTTTTACTTTAATGGTTGTTTGTTCTTGATGTTTTTGATCTAGGAAGAAAATTAAACTGGAATAGTCATATATTTTTCATTTTTATGCTCGATTAATCGTCATATATTTGGAAAAGCTTTTGGATCCGAAGAAATATATTTACAAGCAAAGATTGATTCAAGGAAACGTTTAAGTTGTCCAAATTTAACTCGTCCGAGTTAAATTTTGGTGGACTAAACTATGAAAACTTCAAAAATAAAAAGAGTAAATTTCATAATTTGGAGGATTAGTTATGAAATGTAAGGAAATGAAAAGCTAATTACAAATTATAAAAAATTTAAGGAGGCTAAAACAAGGTCTAGCCCACTCCTGGTTCGATAACCGACAAAAAATAAACATAAATCGATATATCATTCATATGTGTAATAATATGGGTCTCTAGTATCGCGGGTGAGTTGAGTTTTGATTTCGAAAAATTTACGGGCGATTGACTCACTCAAAAAATTTACTTCGAGTTTTGATTTCTTCGTCATTTCTTCATTAAATTTTCTTGATTCAAGCAATGATCTGTGTTTATTGTGTCTGAAACTCATCAATTAATGCTAGTAAATATGTTGGAGAAATCAGATTTTAGGTCTGAAGCGGAAGCAAATTTTAGATCTGAAACAAATTTAGTTCACAATCGTTCTCCTGCATCAATTTATATTCCGGATGAGATTATTGATGACAATCTTAATGAATGGAGATTTAGCTTGATTGACAAGCTTGATTTTGTTAAATTGAAGATGAAAGTTATTGAATCGAGTTTGAGGAAGCAATGGAATCTCAAAGGTAATATTCAGTTCATTCCTATTGGTAAGGTTTCTTCATAATAAAACTAGAGAATGAGATAGATATGAAAATTATATATGAAGGTTTTTGGGTGGTTGAATCTCAAACCTTAAAACTTAGATACTGGGAACGAGATTTTAAACCAGAATTGCAGAAAACCCTCCAGTGCTTTTGTTTGTGTTTTGTTTCATGTTTTATGTATTGAGTATTGGAAGGAAAACATTCTGATGGCTATGGGTAAAGTAATTGGAAGACCCATTCGTGTGGATAAGACTACATTAAAGAAGGAAGTCGGGTATTATGCTAGTATGTTGGTTAAAATTGATTTAGCAAAAGCTATCCCTTATAAAGTTTGGGTGGAGTCAAAATATGGTAAGTTTGAGCAAGCTATTCGAATTTCTAAACTCTCTAAGTTTTGTAATCACTGCAAGATTATTAGGCATCTGGTTGCTGAATGTAGAATTAAGAGGAAAGCACATGTAAATAAGGAGAGAGAATCGATTGAACACAAGGAAGTTCCAAAGCAAAAATGGAGATGATGTAATTTTGATAGTGGTAAGAATGAGGTTCGTAAGACTTGTGAAAGCAATTGAATTTAGATTTATTTAAACTAAAAGTAGAGAAAATTTAAATCAAATTTGTTTTTTTTTTTAGAGTGAAAATAACCAAGACACTAGATTCCACTATTACACATGAATAAATGATGATAAAAATTTCAAAACTCTAATTATTTTTAAAATCTCTTTTTCTTAATTCACAAATTATCAAGCATATTCTCAAACATTAATTGTATCCCTTAAGCATAGATTATCTAACCAAAGCATAACCTATCTAATTGAATCACAACTAATTAGGAAAAATTATGCAAA